>CABFOW010003018.1:0-62500 GCA_902141385.1 Timema californicum
ATGTAGTTTGAGTAATAAGGAGGTTGATTGTAGCTTAGGAGAAATACAAGACTTATTGATGATGTAATTTTAGTAATAAGAATGATAATTGTAGCTTAGGAGAAATAAAAAGACTTATTGATGATGTAGTTTGAGTAATAAGGAGGGTAATTGTAGCAAAGGAGAAACACAGACTTATTGATTATGTAATTTGAGTAGTAAGAAATATGACTGTAGCATAGGAGAAACTCAAGACTTATTGATTATGTAATTTGAGTAGTAAGAAGGTTGATTGTAGCTTAGGAGAAACACAAAACATATTGATTATGTAATTTGAGTAGAAGGAGTGTAATTGTAGCATAGGAGAAACACAAGACTTATTGATGATGTAATTTGAGTAGTAAAAAGGATGATTGTAGCCTAGGAGAAACACAAAACATATTGATTATGTAATTTGAGTAGGAGGGTAATTGTAAATTCTAGCGCCTTGTACCACTTGGCCACATAAACTAATTATATCACATTATTTTGGTGTTTGTATACACGATCAAAGTTTTCAGTATTACCTTGGTCGATTACACTATGGCCATATCTTTTAAGTTGCACCATAGTGGAACCAAGTGAGGTAAGTTTGCTACATTTCAGAGTTTCATGGGATGCGTGCACGCACCGCATCTTACTACCCATCTGTACTATACGCTTTATTATTAGTCTGACGGGATATTAGGGTGAATAAGGTATATTTTTAGAAGTAATGTGCATGTACATAAAATTGGGTGAAGAGAGTGTAAAATTATATGGAAAGCCATTACGGTTCACCTAGCTAGGAGTCGATCCCCGAACTGCCATTCATCGGATAATTAAACCAGGTGAGACAATGAATAGCAAATAGGCATGTTCATGTTATTATTATTATTATTATTATTATTATTAAGGTATAAACATTATTAAAATATAATACGTATATTAAATTTTGGTATGAAAAACCTATCAGAAAATGCTCACGTTTTTTTTGCGGTCACCTTTGATAAAAATGTTTTATCAAATACCTACTATAATTTTATAGGAATTAATAATATATATCAAAAGTGACATCTGAAGATCACATTACTTGACGTATTAATATATGAATTTTTTTTTGCACATTTTGCAATCGTCAAAGTTTATTTCTATATGAATATGAGTATACATGATTCCCTTATGGTTTGTGAGTACCACATTTTTCTGCCCCTTCAGGCTATCCTCATATTTACACAGTTAAGTTAGAGTTAGGGAAGGTTTATTTGATAAAAAAATGTACAAGCATTTTCGTGGGGGGAGAAGGGGGAAGAATGGATATTCACTAAGGAAAATCTTCCCTTATAACACACCACATCATCGGGATTCGACCCCTGATACCACGTAATCGGCAGTCCAGTTTGTTGCGATAGTGATGACTTAGACCACAGAAGCAGGTCTTTATTTAGGTAATAAAGAATACGACCTTAATTATATTTTTATAGCGAGATTAGTTTTTCATAGCTTTTTATAGCTCTGTATCTATCCTTGAGCTTCAGCAGTGCTTTGTTTATGAATCTACTTCAAAAAACTGTTATCTCTTTTAAAAGTTTTTTTTTTCAATATTGATTCGTTAGTTCCAATTTAATGAATCTCTGTCTCTTTGAAGTTGTCTAAACAAATGCTTTGATGGAGCTACCTTAATTAAATGTCCCCTTTCTACCCTTCGCGTTACGGACTGGCCATGTGTCGTATGTAGCACGTACTCATCTCCGTAGCACCGAGAGAGAGAGAGAGAGAGAGAGATTATTATATTCATTTTTTATGTGTCCCAACTTTTACGACAGTGCTGTATATGTTTGCGCTCGTTAAAAGCTGAGCTGGTTGGCAATATTTGACGTCAATATGAGAGCTTGGAGACTTTTATATTGTGTTGGAGAAGGAGGTGTTAAGGCAGGTTCAAANCGAGAGAAACACACATGCAACATGTGATTGCTAACACTAGGCCTATACACTATAATTTTATTTATTTTTATTTTAGGTGTTTAACGTGCACTTAATGAAGCGAATGAATATATCAGTATATGACTTAGTAACTAACTTAAATCTAGACTAGACACAAAATCCTGTCCCTGGTCATTAATTAATCACTGTACAAAGAGAAACCTATATTTCACAAATGAGAAATTTTAGGCCATGCCAGGAATCGAAACTGAGACCCTTATCTCAGTAAACAGACACACTACTGACAGAGCTATGGTGCGCTTAGTAAATCCGACTGGGATTCGAACTAAGGTATCACCGCCTGTAGTTTTATTCTTGGTAAATTTAATTCACAGTGCTCACCAAATATGATTAGAGAACAAAACTTATTCACTCTAATCACTGACCTGGGGGTCTAGGGGTAAGGTGTCGGACTTCTGTGCTGGGGGCCAGGGTTCAATCCTCGGTCCCAGCACAGATGTATTTGATTGCCAAACCCCTCCTTCACCTCTGACAAGACGTGTATTAATCACAACTTGTGAATGTGTGGAATTCCAGGCCTCAACCATGGTTTGGATCCCACGTTAAATTGTAGATCCTTCATTTAATCTCACAATCACCCTACCATTACACATTAGCATAAGTGTGTATAGCCCGAACGGGTAGTAAGACACGGTGCTAATAATATTTACTCTAATAATATTGAAATTGAATTGATTTAGATGCCATTTTAAATACTAGTTCGAATATTATGTCATTGTTAAACCCACTTAAAACATGAGTTTCTACTATAGGTATAATCCCATGAGTATAAATTATTCTTGGTGGGTAAACGATAATGAACTGGGAAATTTAAATTTGGCAACTTCCGCGCACTTTTAGTTATTGAACTTTATAAAAGTCTCATTCACACGCTCTTTGCGTGGATGGCAAAGTGAATAAACATTTTGCATGTATTAAACCAACGATTTTGCCATCCAAATGTGTTCATTCATCCTACTATAAAAACACCTTAGCGTATTTAATGATATTATACTAATAGGTCATTAAAATAAAATTTAATTTTATATGATCATATTTTTACTTCCTCGTATTTATAAGGTATTATGATCGTGAAAATTTCTTTACCCCGAGATTATGACGAATCTTTACATTTTATGTGTCCCGAATAAAAAAAAAGTGTATTACAATTCTGTCTGCCCTTAGCCCGGTCTAAAGCTGAAACGGTTTGATAAGCTTTTATTTTTGTTTGATTTTTTCAAAAATAATTATTACATTAAGTATTATTTCATAAAAATTCAAATTTTTCGAAAATGGGTTTAAAGTGTTTTTATATATATGGAGTGTTCTACATAATAAATAATAATGTAGGAAAGTACCCACTTCAGTGCTCACATGATTTAAGGCGATACTTTCGCAGTAGACTAGACTGACGATGACGGGGAGATCACGGTTTGAATCTCGATTAAGTTTACTGAGAATTGTTTTTTTCCCAAAATGTTTTTCCACCCTCTCTTCAAGCAAATACATGAACATTTCCTCTAAATATGACCTTCGTAATCCCTAAAATCATTAACGTTATTGGTACATAAGCGTATAACCCAAACGGGTGCTAAAAAAAAGTATGATCGTTTTACTAAAAGAAAAAACACACATGAGAAGAGTTTAGAGGTGAATTATTTTTGCAAATTTTGTCAAGAACTTTAATAGCTTACGTGAGAAAGTATGTATGATTTTGCCGAACCATGAGAATATTAGAAAAAATACCCAACAACGTTTATTTTTAAAAAAAAATGTTAATCAACGAAGTACAAATGGTTCCCAACCAAAATAACGAAATGATCAAATCCTTAAGGTAGTTTATTAGTGTCTCGTCACCAGAGTAGGCCTAAGAGGTAGTTTAGTACATGTGACTTGCAATCCTATTTACGACACAAGTTACAGCACAATAACCAAGGAGGTAGACAGACGGACTCGACAAAGCCTCGGTCAATAGACTTGTTGGAGGCAAGGCGGGGGAGGAATGACTGCTGTTTCAACTCAATACCAGCATTATCCTCACGCTTAGTGTTCGTCCTGACTATCCGCAAATTTATACTGACGAGTAAAAAGATTATAAAGGTAGTTGTTTTTTTATCACCACGTCTTAATACCAGTTTAGGCTATACGCGTATGTAGTAATTACGCTAGTGTATTAGGAATGGGGAAGGTTGAATTCTAGAGGATGTGTAGAGCCTACCCTTATTTGCGTAGAGGGAGAGTGGAAAACCATTTAGGAAAAACTACCCTCTGTACACCCGAACGGGATTCGAACCACAATCTCTCCACCTTATACCATTCGATAACCGAATTAGGTAGGTAGGTAGTTAGTTACTAAGGAAGTATACTTATATTTGCGTGGAAAGAGTGTGGGAAAATAATGCCTCTCAGTACATTTAGCCGGGATCAGGACGTCAAAGTCACCGTCAACCAAGATACTATGATACTGATGCCTTTGTCTACGTGCTCACCAGTGCAGGCAAGGCTGCACTCTAGATTTTATTTTTCTGATATGAGAACAGTGTCCTACCTGAGTTGGTTCGTGCCAGACTTCCCAAAATAGGAGATGACAAATAATGTTTTAAATATCAAATCCCTCCTGAAATTAGGCCGATTCTTAAACATAATTGAGCCCTCTTCAGTGGCCGAACGGTCTAAGGCGTCACTCACGTGTTTGACTGACCTGCTGATATTATGGTAAAATCGGGGTTAAAATCCCGGTCGTGTCTACTGAACCTGATTTTCCAAAATGGTTTCCTACTTTCCTTCTACGCCAATCCAGGTAGATCACCTATAAATTGCTTCTTTCCTCATCCCAACCCCATTATGGTAATTAGCTAATTATATAATTATGCGCATAGCCCGAACAGGTAGTAAGACATGTCAATTAAAAAAACATTATTGCGACTATATGTAGGTGTTATGTAATTATTTTATTAGATTAACACAGGCAATGAGAAATAATTCATAAATCGATTATCAATGTAATTTCACTACTCGCGTCGGTTTGAGCACGCGAACTAAAAACGTCAAGCTCTGGTTTGCCGGTGAGATTGAGAACAAGGTTATAATACAAGACAGAGTTTAGTTCTAAGCGTGTTCACAAATGGTTTCACTCTCTACCTCCACGCAAATGCAAGTACATTTCCTCCGAATTAAATTTGACTTATTCCCACCCTACCAATGAAACATGTATATCCCGGACGGGAAATAACACGTGGAGCACAAAAATACAATTTTCATTATGGGAGGGGGAAATTAGAGCCCCTGAGCCCTCTCTCCTCACCCTTTTGTTACAACCCTGGGTGAGGATATCGACATTATCGACATTTCTCGTTTATCGGTTTTCCCTTTGGATACAACCAGATAATTTTAAAGGACATCACAGTGAATTACGTTGTGAATTCGAGCTTGACCCTCGACCATAGATTAAATCGTCGCGGTGTTGAGCCTGACGCGCTTACAAATCACCTCTGAAGGATTTATGTTAGAATCCAGTCATGTTGGTATTCCCGTGGTGTTGAAACAGTTGAAGTACGGTGTGATTATTCCGAGAACGCTTTACCTCATAGTGTATACAAATTAGCGAGATTCCTTTTCAGAGCACGTTTACTTAGGCCCAGTGCACAGACACAACTTCTGAGCCAACATTTTGTACAAGAGCCTGGCCACATTTATCGCACACAAGTTTTACTCAGAGACTGTTTGACTGTATACAATACTTGAATAATAAGGTGGGTTTTTATGTTCTTGAACCTCTCTGGTGGATAAAAAATAATTGAGACCATAAAAAAAATTAACTCAAAATTTTTATTTCTACGTTTTAAGACCCCCATGAACCCAAAAAAGTGATTTTTGCAACTCAGTTTGTCTGTCTGTATGTCTAGAGGTGAAACCATTTTACTGATATACAAAATTCATATGGAATAGCTAACAAAGACGAAAGATTACTTGCTACATGTCACCTAAAGCTCTCCAAATTCCACTAACTCATAAATAAACTGTACGGTGGACCGCACAAACTTTTTCGCTCATAAATACGAAATTCAATCAAAATCGTTAAAGAGATTTTTTTTCATAACCTTAAGTAAACTATTCTTAATTTTAGGTTTAGGTGGATAATTAAAAAAAATCTATGAGGAATCTTATGAAACCCCTAGACACCATATTCTAAACCTAGGATTATGAGTGAAAAGAACAAAATAGGTTGGGTTTTTTTTTTTTTCAAAATCAACTCAAAGCTATTTAGATTAAATTTCGTATCTTTGAGCGAGAATGTCTGTGTGGTACGTACACGGTATTGTTTATTTATGAGCTAGTGACGATTTTGATAGCTCTAGGTTACATGTAGAATCCGATACCTTAGCTCAGTCGGTAGCATGTCTGGCTACTGAGCTAAGAGTCCAGGGTTCGATTCCCAGTTTGGCTGAAAATTTTATCATTGGTTTAAATGTGGAGTTATCTTTTCACGGTGATGAATTAATGGCTGGTGACTGCATGTATGTTGAGCCAGTCCTAGCCTTAAGTTACATTATAAGTCATATGAAGCTACGATAGGCCTAGCAAGGTGGTAGGGGAGAATATGTGGCTTGAATAAAAAACTGACCCAGACAGGAAACAGTGATGGATGTAAATAAGGTTAAATATAGTAACCTTTCCTCTTTGTTAGTTACTCCACATGCATTTTGTATATCCTTTAAAAGTTTCCTTCAGGTACATAGTCGATATATCTATAACCACAGGAACAGCTATAGTGGAATCTCTGCGGGAAGATATGTTTAAAACATTAAAAATATTATTACTTTACATTCAATATTGACGTAATGCAATTGTTTTTATTTGTATTATGTTTTCGGCATTAATAAGATTTGTCCAATATAATAGCTGCAGAACTTTTATCATTAAAGTTGTTTTAATAATTTTTATACCTGTCAGATAGTCTTTATTACCAAGATTATAATATATGTATCCTTATACAACCGTATGGTTTAGTCATAGTAAGATTCTGATATGAAGGATTTTTATAAAGTAAAACATATTATTTTGTGGTCAACATTGCTAGCATTTTAATATATTGCTAGTGTTATTTTATAAAGTGATGGTATCTATCAAAAGTGTTAGATCACACCACTTGACGTATGACAATATTGAAGAAGTTTTAGTGAATTTTGTGACACTCCAGATTCTGTCCTTCCTATATTAATCCCACTATAGCTACGGATTCATTTTATGAAACAGATGGTAAGGTAGTAATTTAATAATTATGTTTTATTACTTCACTGCTCAAATTTCAGTCAGAATATTTTTTTAACGTGGCCTTTAAAATGGAAAATGAGGCCAAATTATCGCGAGCCCTCCATTGCTCGAAAACATTAAGAAAAGAATATCCACTTTATGTTTTTGTTTATGGCCGGGCTACAGTACTTACACTAATTCATTATGACGATAATAAAGATTAGCGATGTGATCTTTTTCGTACAGTCAGTCTATTATAAACCAACCATCATTGTGCACTCCCGGCCCAAATCTAGGAGGCCCGCGGTTCAATCACGATCAAATGCACAACGTGATGTGTGTAATATAAATTCAGGGCCAACTTAAAGAATTTAAAGGCCCTGCCTGGACCCTCACGTTATTGAGAGCCTCTCATTTTTTGAAGAAACCATAGTTTTAATTAAAAAAATTGCAAATACTTTAACATTTTTAAATAGGTTACATTAATTATTTAGGTTTTTTACTTATTTTTTTAGCGCCACGTCTTATTACCTGTTCAGGTTATACGCTTATGTAGGGGCTTATTAATTATGCTAATGAGTTATGGATTATGAAGGTGGAATTTAGAGGAAGTGTACCCGCATTTTCGTGGGTGAGAGTAGAAAACAATTTAGGAAAACCACCCTCAGTACACCCAACCGGGATTTGAGACCCATTCTCCCTGTCATCGGCAGTTTAGTCTAACACGAGAGTTACGCCTTAGACCATGCCTGTCCAACTGGCAGCTCGTGGGCCGCATGTTGCCCACAGCAGCATAATTTGTGGCCCATGGAGCACTAGAAAAGTGTAAAAAAATATAATGTCTCCAAGTTTTTCCGTAAACATGATCAGACTTAAAGCCACCTTAACTAAGTTCTCTCTCTCATATGACTCTTTGATGCATTTGCCGAGTCTGGCCACTACAAAATTACCGTGAATATACCAGCACAGTAGCAGAAACCAACAACTCACAACATTACCATTAAAGAAAATTATCAGCTGTATGTGCAGATTTTTTTACCAAATGTTTTAATTGTAAATTTTCTTTGTTTGGTAACTAATTAAAATTAATCTTGACTGAATGTTTCTATACTCAACACTTGCCTTTAATATCCATATATTTTCACTTCAGTCTTAGGTCATATCCATTATTAAAATCATTACGAGATAGTAATTAGATTAGAAAATTCCAAGCAATCTCAAATTAAACCAAATAACTTAGTAAAAAAGGAACGGATATTCTATTTAAAAGTATCAACTGAAAAAAAATATTGATACTGTGTAGGCTTAATTTTTCGCACACTGTTTAGGAATATAAAGTGAAGCCCTCAGCTAACTTCAAGGTGTACAGCCCTGCCTTAGACCATTCGGCCACTGAAGCAGGTAATTATTTGGGTTGAAGGCGTTAGTAACTACTGAAAAAATTAAAACACAAAATAAAGAAAAATATTCGCTAGCTAATGAAATTTTATGTAAGTATGACACTCATACATTTTTCCCCAATGTTTATTTTTAACTTTTTCTTGTGTATACGAGAAGTTTGAGTTTTTATTGTGACTATCTAAGAGGCCTTAAATCCCTCATTATTCTCTAAACTAATTGTTTATAGTTAACATTAGCCTGAATCGGTTATCAGTTGATTCCTCGGAAATTGGTGTCTCGTCTTTCTTTATTTCCTTTAAAAATTGGATTGTTCGAGGAAAGTGAAGAATCCAAAGGGACATCAAATTTAAATGTTCCATATCCAAATTCTTGCTTATAAAGAATGTTTTTTTTTAGTATTGTGATTGTAAAAATTTAATACCTCTATATTATGATGGATGTTTTATGTGCTCTTGAACTCAAACATGTCGGTTTTTACTATAGTAGTAATAATAATAATATGGTATTTATTTGGATGAAGTTGAGGCCAACCCTTTTTTCTACACTTAACACCTTTATTATAAAGCATGTTCATTTTATAATTAAGTGCCATTATTATGATAATTAAAAACTAATTTAGAATATGCGTACAAAAATAATAGCAATACAAAAATATTGACCCCATCGCTCTTCACAAAATTGTACATTTATGAACATATTAAAATATAATATTATTATTATTATTATTAGCACCGCGTCTTACTACCCGTAAGGGTTATACGCACTTACGCTAATGTGTAATGGTAGGGTGATTGTGAGATGAAATGGAGGAGCTACAGTTTAACGTGGAATCCGAACCACGGTGGAGGCCTGGTATTCCCCACATCCACAAGATGTCTTGTCAGAGGTGAAGGAAGGGTTTGGTAATCAGATAAATCTTTGCCGGGAACGAGGATTGAACCCCGGCCGCCAGCATAGAAGTCTGACACCTTACCCCTAGACCGCCAGGTCACTAAAATATAATAAACTAGGAAAGTATATCTAAATAAGAGAGAGAGAAGAAAAATTAGAACACTAATCCTACCTCATACCATGTCATATATTCTACGAATAACATATCTAAACATGACAGAGATAGCAATTAATTAAAAATAAAACAATGCTATTCATCTGAATGTCTTTACTTGGTGCTAGTCTAATGGTTTCATGGATTTTAATCAAGCTTGATTGGTGTTAATAAAATATATAGTCATACCTAGAGGCTAAATCATAATTTTGATTCTAGCTTTAAAATTAATGGTTGTTTTTGATAAGATGAGTATATTTGAAAAGTGTATTTTATATATATATATAAATTGCTCTAAGCTGTTAAAAATTTATATTTATAGATATTTTCGTGTGCCTATCAAATAAATGTTTGTTTTTATGAGTAAGAATTATGTTTTAATATTTGAAATAAAAAAATTATGAAAAAGTATTAAGAATTATAAGGTTCCGTTTATTTTTTACTTTCTCTCGATACCTAGGAGAGAAAGTATTGTGATCGTTAAAAAAAAATCAAATATATAATCTAGAGCTGAAGCCTGATATTTTACTAACCAAAAGCAGCTTTGGTTCTGAATTTATGGGGTTGTACAGAACAGATTTCCTCCTGGATATCAAAGTATTTTGGTAGAAAAGAACCCTTTAGAAAATACAAATATTTTAGTTTTGCAGACAACATTGATATCATTTTTCCACATTAATAATGTTATTTTCTAGGTTTTGATAATATCTATCAAAAGTGAAAGTGACAGCTAACGTATGAATACATGAACGTAGATCAAGCATATTTCCTATGAAACGTGGACTTTAGATCCTTCTACCATGGGGCGAGTAATAGTTAGGCGTGCTTCTCTCCCTTTTTTTTATCAACACGTCTTATTACCTGTTTAGGTACTATGCACATATGATAATTACTCTAATATGGTAGGGTTGAGGAACGAAGCATTTTTGAGGTGATATACACACATTTTCGTGGAAGGAGAATGGAAAACCATTTAGGGGGGGAGGGACACCCTGAGTAGACCCGACCGGGATCCAAACTCCGACCTCCCCACCATCAGCAGACCGGTTTAACACGAGAGTGACGCCTCGTAAAGATCGCTCCCTGCTAACAGAGAGCGTATAGCTCTAATGGGAATAATACCATCTGTCAACACCATCCATTCCTTCAAACGTAAATACTTCTCTCTCTCTCTTTTTATGTAATTAGCTCTGTTAAAACATTCTGCGGGAATACCTCTCAAACTACTGTACCACGCTCGTATGTTAAGTCACCACTCACGGACATGCATTGATAACACACTACCAGACACGTATTCAGTTGACGGGTCAAAGGAACTGACCTCCCGTTACCCTACAATTCACTAGCATCGGTGGATACGTGGGTTAAGATGTGATGGGGAGGTTGAGGTCTGGACGCCGGACCGGTGTAGTGACGGGTGTTATTTCCGATCCCCCCCCCCNAGGTTGAGGTCTGGACGCCGGGCCGGGGTATTGACGGGTGTTATTTCCCAGCCCCCCCCCCCCGTACGCCGCGAATGTATGTTTGTTTCTCCCTCACTCTTCTACCTTCCTTATCCCAATAGTTTAAATAGGTGGATGGCCCGGATGGGTAGAAAGACGTGGAGCTAAGGGGGAGATGATGGAGTGTGTGTGTGTGTGTTTGTGTGAGAAGGGGGGACTTTACTTACAAATAAACATCTTCGAGATAATTTATTTGATCCGTATTTGTGGGAATAGAACGATTTATTTAAAATCCAGGCGGAGGATCTTTTTAACATTATTTCACAATACAAGTATTCGAAGACTTTGTTGTCTCATCGGTTAGGTGCTAATGGATAAGTTTTATAAATGGATTTTTTACATTCCTCTAACGAAACCCATTCGTATTTAGCGTCTGATAGTGCACTCATAGACCTTATTCGGTGGCCGTATGGCTTAAGGCGTTACCCGATACACTAGATTGCCGATGACAAGAGGGAGATCGGGGTTCTAATCCCTGTCGGATGTACTGGGAGTGGTTTACTCAAAATGGTTTCCCACGAAAATACAGGTTTACTTCCTTTAAATCCAGTCTTCCTCATCACTAAGTCATTAGTACATATGCGCGTTACCTGAACAGGTAGTAAGAGGTGGCTCTAAAATAAATAAATTAAAAGAAATGTCAAAATTATTACATGAAGCAAAGTTGGGTGTCTTATGAAACAATAATTTAATTCGATGACACTTTTTATCAATATATTTTTACAGTTTAAAAAAAACTAATTACTCTCTGAAATATATTATTATTTAAATTCCAAAAGGTGTTCATGTCCTCAAATTAAATAGTGTACTTTAATGTAGAGATGTTGCGCATTGTTTAAAAACAATAAGTAATGATATAATTAAGTAATTTTATTTTTACATTCCAATAGACTTCAATTTTCAAGAGTGTTTTGTATTAAATAATAATTTTCTTAATAATTAAACAAACAGTGAACAACAGCATGCACATTTTAGTTTTATATGACCGTCTATGTTCAAAATATATAATTCGTCTAATACAAGTATTGTTTGTTTAATGAGAGGGTATATGAAATTTATATAAACTTGTTGAGGTATTCTCCCGCCAAATAAAACAGTTCATGAATGCAATGACGTAATGTATTAATTGACACGAGTCGGTCACATCCAAGCTAATGACAGCTTTAACGTTTTTTATAAATGCTCCAAAAGTATCTATTTACTATCTAATCAAGTCAATTAATACTTATTATCTAGAAATCTATTGAGCATGACTTCAAGTTAATTGTTCATTTAGATTATCTAAACAATCAAGTGCAACTAAACTTTAGTAACAATTCTATTAATGATGATTGGATTATTTTCTTACCTACCAAGTTGATACATTCGGTGGATCGCTGAGTGAAAAAATTCGTTCAAGATTTGTTGACAATAATTCCCGCACGTCACTTCCCATGCCGTACAGTAACACTGCCTATATCAAAGTACGAACATGCTTTGACTAGAAGCAGCTATCTGTTGCGCCTTACCGTCTAATGGACCGATGCGGTAGGAGCTGCCACCTTGGGAGAGTAGTCGTAACTTTGAGCGTTTAACTCCGTCGGTGTCGATGGCTCAGTAAATGTAATTTCATTTGTTAATAATTCGATAGTTTTATTGCAATTGTTGTTTTAATTATTATGATTACTATTCTTTTATTTACTAGAATATAAGGCAACTTGTCTTAAACTTGACATTATTTCAAAATTACCTAAATAATATCAAACCAGGCATTCTTAGCAGAACATTAAGATAAATAAATGTGACTGTTGATAAATTAAAATACCTTTATAGTATGATTACAATATAAATAACCGTTTTGAAAATATCTATTAAATCTGACAATCACACAATGCATGACTTTAATATATGAAAATTGATTAAGTAACGTTAGTTAATGTAAAAAAATTGTTTTCTATATAAATCGAACTGTAACAAAGGAAATACAATAAAAGTTAAACCTAAAAGCTCTTATCATAAATATATTACTGATAATTATTCTACATAACCTTTTTTGTCTATCTCGTGACTAAACCCATCGTCTCTTTTGGTTTAAAAAACCATTCCTACTCATGCCGTTATTTGGTTATGCATTGTGAAAGATAGTTTCTCAGCTATAAGCAAATATAAGTTAATATATTTTTTAAGGAGCTCTTGACAATTTTTTATCTAGCACAACGTCTTACTGACCTTTCGGGTTGTACGTACTTGAGCTAGTTACGCTAAGGTTCTAGGGATGAGGAAGGTTTAATTTAGATGATGTATCAAAATTTTCGTGGAGGGAGAGTGGAAAACCATTTAGTAACGGTATTTGGTGATTCTGAGTTACTGTCCAATTTTATTAGGAAGACTATTATTTTATAAACATTAATACTTTCTATGAAAAGTAACGGCTTCAGCAGGGTTGTACGCAAGAGTGGGGGTAGGGGTATTGAACCCTTACCCCTTAAAAGCTCTGCGTACAACCCTGGCTTCAGTTATTACGAACTGCCGTATGAATACGTGAAAGTTGATCTAGTAAATTTGCTATCATATTATTATGAAAATTGGACTCCAGAGCATTTATTATTACTATTATTATTATTAGCAGCACCATGTCTTACTACCCGTTCGGGTTACACGCACTTACGCTAATGTGTAATGGAAGGGTGATTGTGAGATGAAATGGAGGACCTATAGTTTAAAGTGGAATCCGAACCACGGCGGAGGCCTGGCATGCCACATATTCATAAGTTGTGATTAATACACAAGCATTTCTTAATCACACAGCAAGAGGTCTATAATGTATTAGAGCCGAGTATACTGGAAAACATTGACGCTACAAAGAAGTTATTTGATACTCCATGGAATGAACGACTCAATGGCTGCTTCACTGCTTATTCTTCCAGTCTTTAGAAACTCGCCTCAGTGAAAGTTTTTATAAACCACAAGATGATAGTGTTGAATGCAACGGCCATTCTCAGAAGAGTAAGGGGGGTGTCGTACCTGCTGAGATCCGTGGTTAAGTTCCACAGCAAGAGAGGACCAGTTTTTAAAGGGGGTATTGAATAAAACGCGGTTTAAAGTCCTTATTTTTAGAGTTTTTATGGCAAAACCTTTTTTAACAAAAATAAATACTATACTGCTTCAGTAAGCCTATCAAAATTTAGTTTAATTTTATACACATAGACCCTGGTAATCTCTACGTTTCTTGAATATATTGGTGATGTTTGAGCATAATAGTAATAATAATAATAATAATATTTGAACATAAACTTTTTTAAATGGAGAGAAAAGTCCTGTTTAAATTAAGCAGTAATCATCCAGGGCTCAAATTTTTACGACAAGTTATAAAACACAATGTTCATTTTTTTGATCCTCTTGTTGTGGAAATGTATAGTTTATAGGTTTTTCTTATCATTTAGAAATTTACGGTCACATTTTCTTAGTTTATGTCTTTTTCTAATAATTTTAGGCATTTCTAAGGGATTTTTGAACAATTTTTTGACATCTTTGAGTCTTTATAAAACATTCATGGTGAATAATTTTTTTCTATTACCACCGGTGTTGGAATGAGAAGACAGTGTAAGCAATGAATTTCTTATCCTAATAATAATTATTATTATTATTAGCACCGCGTCTTACTACCCGTTCGGGTTATACGGACTTACGCTAATGTGTAATGTAGGGTGATTGTGAGATGAAATGGAGGACCTACAGTTTAACGTGGAATCCGAACCACGGTGGAGACCTGGCATTCCTCACATTCACAAGATGTCTTATCAGAGGTGAAGGAAGGGTTTGGTAATCAGATAAATATTTGCCGGGACCGAGGATTGAACCCCAGCTGCCAGCATAGAAGTCTGACACCTTACCCCTAGACCACCAGGTCACCATCCTAATAATTGTTCAATTGCATGTTTGGTTGTGAAATACACATTCCTGGTGAAACAATGCGACTCGGCTTGGGAGGGTTGCGTCGGAAGGGAGTTGTTATTGCTTCTGAAGTAGATATTTGTAAATCAATGTTATAATCACATTATTGGAGTACAAGCCTGACCATAATTAGGAAACAAAGTCAAATGGGACACGTGTTTACTTGAACTATTTTCATGGTTTTTGTGTTTCCTGTCCACCGCTTAAGTGTGTCTCACATGTTATTATATACTCTTTTATAGAATATACACAACATCCAGCCCCCGGTTGTTAATTTTTCATCAACACAGTGAAAGAGGAAATCTGCATTTTTCATCAACGATACATTTCTAGGCCATGCCAGGATTCAAACCCGGGCCCCTTAGCTCAGTAGACTAACAAAATACCGGCTTAGTTGAGGTGTCGGACTATTAATAATACTTTGTGGAAATTTTGGGTGGGAGGGGGGAGGGTTGAACCCCCAAAACACCCCAAGTCTGGTACGACCCTCTGTTCGTAGATACAAGCTAACTGGAAAATGAACCTCTCCATGAGGAGAGGGCTATTTTCACGTGTGAAAGAGAAAGGGTGGGAGAGCTGTTGAAACGGTAACAACCCCCTCGAGCCTCTTATTCCCCCTCCCTTTCTCCAATTACAATAGAAAGAGTATATACAAAGGGCGGTTTGTGGCTCTGGTTCTATTCTGTGGTTTACAAAGCGTTTGTTAATACGGGTGTCAAGAGCACATTTTATTAGGAGGGTAAGTAAGTAAGTATATTCTACACTCTGTTCTGAACAAAATGTTGGGACGGATAAACTCGCTTCGGTGGCCGAATGGTCTAAGGGTGTAGTTACCAACCTTTTTTCAGCTGGCACCCCTGAGTAGATCATCAAATCAACCCCCGGCGCCCCCATATTTTTGGGGAAAGCTATACAATTTTGTTTTTAATTTCCAGTAACTTCTTTATTTTATACTGGCAGAAAATTGAATTTAAAAATACTGAACATTATTGTAATGGTTAGCACGGCTTTGTTTTAATCAGTTCTTGAATATTGAATTTTATGTTTACAGAGCACACCGTAAATCTCCTTCTAGTTCAATTTGACAACATTGTTTAGTTTTTTATAAGAGATCTGTGGTGTTCCACATGGCAGCAATGGTAGGCCAACATTAGGGGGAGGCTAAAAAGAAGAAGGGGCAGGGGTGCGAAACCGAGGTTTGCAGGATTGAAAATAAACACGTGCTTGCGTACCAGTGTCTTACCTTTTGGTTGGTCCCCCTAATTTTTACAGCTGGTTTGCAGTGTTGACAATACCTTAAGAATAATACTCTTCATTGCTTTGAAAAAGTGAATGAAATAAAAAAATTATTAAATTCTTAAATTATTTAATTTTTATTTCCTAATTAGTCCCGTCCCCTCAGAAGTGCTTCATGCCCCCCGGGTTGGGAACCACTGGTCTAAGGCATCACTCTAGTGTTTTATTGGTCTGCTAAAGATGGGGAGATAGTGGTTTGGATCAATGTCGGGTCTACTGAGTAGTTTTTCCTAAATAGTTTCCCACTCTCTTTCCACGCAAAAGTGGGTAGATTATCTCTAAAGTCTTTCTTCCTTATCCTTACTCCATTATAATAATTAAAATGCATTCATATGGCCTGAACGTGGTGGTAAAGAAAAACCTGTTGAACACGAAGGTGTAAAACATTGAATAGTTTCAGTGTAAGTTGAAAGTGTCCATGCTGGAATATAACTTATGTTTGGGACGTTTATTAGACATTAACATGTATATAGTATAGCCCTCACTATAATTTATAAGTTTTCTCTTCATTAGCTGAAAGTTTTTAAGGTTTTTTTAAAAAGTATTCTGATTTTATTTTTCTCTCGCTGCGTTCTAGTAACCGTTCGGGTTGTATGAATACAATAACAACGCTAATAAAAGAGAAATTAGTAATTTAGAATTTTAGAGGAAATTTACCTTCATTTGCTTGGAGGGACAGTGTGAAACCACACTTTACCCTACTATTAAGGTAGGAAAGTAGGAAACGAGCTAAGAACAGTGTCTTAGCATTTTAATATCAAAACATTTTTTGACAAAAATAAATTAAATAAATACTTATATTTTTATCACTACAACTTACAACTTGTCCACGTTATACGCATATGTGATGATTACGCTAGTTGGCTAGGGAGGAGGAAGTTTGAATTCAGAGGATGTGCACCCGCATTTGTGTGATGGAAGAGTGAAAAACCATTTAATAAAAAAACTTTCAGTACACCCAATCGGGATTTGTGCCCCGATCTTCCCGCCATCGGCGGTTTAGTTTATTGCGAGAGTAGCATTTTACACCATGCGGCTACTTAAGCAAGTAATAAAATATTGCTCCAGTACAAACAAAGAGTTTAATTTTCTTCACATGGTGGCATAAACAGGCATGAGCATTGTAGCACTAGATGTCAAACTTTTTTAATAAAGATATAGAGTTGTCATTAATTTCTAGGACATCCTCGACAGATGTTCAAGAACTGTTGATATCACCATGGGAATAAAATTAAATTCTTTGTTTGCATTGTAGCGATATTTGATTTATATTAGCTAAAAAAAAAGTTTTGCTAGAAAAACTGCAAACACACTGGCCTCTTCTCGCGTCCCCTTCCATCTCACCGTGAGGCGATTGGCCCTTTCCATTGAGCGTGGAAATGCAGAGCCATGGGAACAAACGGTTATCTTCAAGAATTTTTATTGTTTTGCCATTTTCTTTTCGGAAACGATTTGTTCAAAAATGTAAGTATGTTGCTTAAGTTATACTTTTTATATGCACACACCCACCTTGGTGGCGTAGTTGGCTAACGCGCTAGTCGTGTTGAGCTGCTCGACTGCTGAGGACGGGGAGATCGAGGTTCGAATCTCGTTCGGGTGAACTGGGGGTGGTTTTCCATAAATGGTTTTCCACTCTCCCTCCACGCAAATGCGGGTTCACGTTCTCTAATTCAACCTTCCCAATTCCTTATCCATTAGCGTAATTAGTACTTAAAAGCGTATAATCCGAACGGGTAGTAAGATGCGGTGCTAAATAATAATAATAATATATGCACACCTCCTCTATAATTTTAACAGTGATCAAATATCGATAAAATTGACACTTTTTAATATAAAACTGCCAGCTTCTTAACAAAAAAATAAGAAAATGTTACAATTAATAAACATCGATATATTATTTTAGAAGGGGTGTGTACAATATCAACATAAACATTTCCCTCATTCTTGAGAAAATTGATATTTCCAAACGTATGATTTTCCTGTCCGGTAGCTAGCGCCATCTACGTTTTCCGTGATCCATCTGTTCTTTTTGGTGCGGAAAGATACTTTGGTCGATTGTGAAGCCTTTCCACGCCCTTCACCTTCACACCCACCAGCCCACCAAAAAGGTTTTAGACTTGCACTCGACAGGACCAAGGGACTTAAGGTGGTTATCTTAAATGATTCACTAAGAAAATGTGGTTACGTTTATTATAATATTCTACCTTTCTCTTTTCTCCTTCTTGGTAAACTAGTTGAACGCGATGCGATGCACCTTTACTACAGATAGCATAGTTTCCTATTTCGAAACCTAAGTATTTCAAAATTGACAATAGTTTAAGCACCTTCTAGTAAAAAATCGGGATTTATAACAACCTCAAAGTAAAACAAAACGACCCACTCAAAAATTCAAAAAAAACATGTTGCATAGAATAATAAAATATAATGTGATTATATTAATAATATGGAAGGACTCTATATGTGTACCATATAATATAGTTTAACAATTCACTAATTTTTAGATAATATTTAAATTGGCAGTTTTCAAAAACCATTTAAAAATCGTTTTTAATAGAATTGAATGGAAAAATGAAGAATACTCTATCACAGTTTCAATATAAACCAGTAAAGTCTAATATCCCGTTCTGAATTATCTTTATAGATCTTTAAGTAAACCCTCTTTTCCATTTTTTTAGCTACATTTTGTTATTTCTGGAAGAAGGATAGGAATAGATACAAGGGAACGAACACAATATGAATTTTACAATAAAAAGAGGAACATAATTCACACCTTATATTGCGGCCACTGGATGAAGAGGGTATGTCTGCCTTCAAGGTTAAGTCCATCTTTACCATTCCATCCCTCAACCTACTTTTCACCCTACAGAAAGTATTCAGAAAAGATTGGCAAACTCGCAACACAACTTCATAAAAAGATGAAACTAACAAAACCAGAACACGAAAAAAGGAAATTGTTAAAGAATAAATAGTTTAAATATTATATTTATGATATACCTGTTGGTAAGTCTCTTATGCCTCAAGCATTTATCATACTTTCTAGACTAATCGTTAATCTGTATTGAAATAAAATTAATCAAAGGAATAAATAATAAAACAAATTCGTTAAAATGATTATGTACAACCAAAACACTTTGGTTATACATATCCATTTGTTTATTAATATATTTTTAATTTGTTTTAAATTCAGACTCGTTTATTATATTATTAATAAATACACATATAACATAACAATAAGTATAATGTTTAAAAAAAATGAACAAACCAAATAGTCACAATATATTAATCAATAATGCCAACGTATTTAAAAAAATATAGCATACTCATGTAATTATTATAATAAACCACAAAGTAATCACATATATTTATATGTATGGATGACGTAATCAGGTTTATTGTATAGCCTCTTTATAAGTGAACACATTTCATTTGTGGACTGACATGGTAGTGGAAATGAATTTTAATGATCTCCATTCTTTTGATCAGGTCTACCAATCTACCTCCAGACAAGTATCAAGGTTAAAATGCCAACAACAGAAAAATCAAGGCTAGGCAAGCGTTTAAATCGTGGTGGAATAACGAGTAAACATTACGTTTGGATTCTATGACCATAAAAATAAAGTGAAAAATATATATTGAAAATAATATCAACCATATTTTATAATCCGTACAATCAAAATATATAATGGCAGTGGATCGTGAAATATCTTGTGAACAGTTTATTTTTATGAAAATTAAAATACAATTTTTCTCCCATTTTAAAATCGATATAGGTATTAGATATTTTCTTAATTAATCAAAGTCAACAAAGCAAAAAAATCATATTTATTTTATAGAACTCGGAGAATAAATTTGAAAACTTATTCATTTATAGTGTGTGCTGAAAAAAAAAACGTCATGTATGTTTTACATAAAATAATAAATAATTACAAATACACACACACATATACGAAAAAAATACTGATAAAAATGAGTAGAGCTATAAATACAAAGTTATAAACACATTTTAAATCTATAAGCTCATCTCTACCTTTGATACCACTTGTGCTTCAACATTTTCCACACAGTTTTATTTAGTTTTCTAACCTAGTATAAGTCGTACACTTTGTTGCAGTAAAATTGCTTAGTTAATTATATTTAAAGTTTATCTGTAGCTTTCAATACATCATAAATGCACGGTGGATGTGGCTATACCCTTATTTTGGCAGGAAGAAAAGTATCTGGTAGTTACTAAAGTTAGTAAAACTATTTTAATGTAGTAATATATTAAGTTATGTTATCTGCAGCTGTCACTTTTGATAGATATATTATTAATACCTACAAAAATAGCACAACTATTATGGTATAAGGTTATCATTGTTGGCCGCAAAAAATATGTTTTAATTCTATAAACTGTTCTTACAGCCAAAATCAGGCTATACTCACCTTTTAATCTTATGCCCAACTTTTTATTTGCTCCGGAGTCCCACGCCCCAATCCCCTCTACCCCACTCTTCGCGTTTTCATATATATAATAAATTTACTTAAAATATTTTATATTATATAAAAATGAGAACACTATTCTAAAGTTTAATCGATATTATTTACAAATAAAATAAATATAGACCTTATAGCTATATAAAGTTTTAATATATGAATATATGTTTTTTCCGTGCCTTACTATACATGTGGGCTGTTTTGTTCGTATACTTGCAGTAATGGAGTAGGGCTGAGAGAGATATAATTAAGAGGAAATGTGTCCGAATTAGGTTGGAGGTAAAGTGGGAAGCGATTTAGTAAAAAAAAAAAAATGACGGTGCATCCAAATGGGATTCAAACACCTATCTCCCCGTCGTCAACAATTCAGTATAATGTGAGAGTGACGAACTAAACCACATGGGCTTGAAAAAAATTTGAAGAGTAAATTATTGCGAATGAATAATGAGTATAGAGGGTTTTAAAACATAAGCGAACTAACGAAAATATTTTTTACAAACTGCCTCAATTATACGTTAGTAGTTAGTACTGACTACTATATAATAGAGTATACGATTTACCAAAATGATATTAAATTCAGTAATATTAAAATTTTGATATTTTTAGCTAACTTTTCCAACAACTTCACACCTTCCCTGGAAACGTTATACCCCCCCTCAATTTTGGAAATCATTACCTTATAATTATGGAAAAGGTGGGGAGCATATTTTTTATTTTAGCCACAGTTGTGGAGAACGAGAAGTGAAATTTGCCACACCATGTAAAAAAGATTGATAAATCATGTAGCTCAATCGAACATTTAAAACAACCCACACAGTTTGAACAAGATTATTCAAATCATGTACTGTAGTACATTTTGACTAGTCAGTTATAACTGCCTCATCAGAGGCAAAATGTTGAAAATGTAAGAGGATTTAATGAGAAATTTGACAATCTTTTTTTTTATGACACGTTGCAGAAATTTTGTCTGAAAATCTGAACTCACTGCACATGTGCAATGCTTCCAATGATATACAGGAGATATTAAGTTACAACCAGCACGTGCCTTAAGGAAAAAGTTTATTTTACTGTGAGAGCTGTAAAACTTAGATTCACCACACTTTTACGGCTAATCGCTAAACTTGGTGGTCTTGGGGTAAAGGTCTCGCCTCAGAACCTGATGTTCGTGGATTATTCTTGAGCGATAAAAATGCGTAGCACAACTTTCAATGGAGGGGAAGTAAAGCCGTAGGTCCCAAATCGATTGTGGCAAGTGAAAGAACCCTGGAAGGTATGTGAAAATACCTCTCCTGGAAAAATAAGTGGGACCTTTCACTACCGCTCAAAGAAATTCTCGTTTACTCATATTCAGTAGGTTCAGAAAGTTCACAATAAATACCTCTAATAAATAAATAAATTGTATGGCTAATTAGCCACAAGTGGCGATTAATGACAAGGCTGTTCCTCCCGGTTATGATTAGCATTCTCCTACACCTACTAGTAGTGAGAAATCCTCGTTTATTCCTTACTCACGTCTATATACGGCATAAGTGTTATTACAACAGAGTGTACGTCAAATTTTGTTTCCATTAAAAAGCTCCTTCCTGTAATACCGCAGAAATAGAAGTAATACAAAAAAATTCAGATAGCTTCACTGAAAGAAAAAGTATATACAATTTTATACATATCGTGAACATAAAAACTTAGCTAAAATAATTAAATAATAACAATTAAAATGTATTAATAAAGCTATTGAATTAAATATTTATATATAAATATCAGTTCTTTCACTCAGTGATTACTAGAAACAAGTAACTGGACCGGTGGACACGCTTACAAAGGCAACAGTCTCGTTTTGTTTGGCTTACCAATGATGAGGAGGTTAGGGTTTAGATCCCAGTGTGGTGAACTAAAGTAATAAGGTTTGTTTTTTACCTTAAGAGTTTCAAACTCTCCCTCCACACAAATTTGGGTTACACTTTCTCTAAGCTATACTTTTCTCTTTCCCTACCCCATTAGTACTTTTCATTAAACTTGGAAAGAGGATGAGAAACCCACCCACTAGTGATCTCGACCGAGATTATAAACGTGACCTCTTCGTTGGCAATCCAGTCTACTGCGATCTTGACACCTGAGACCGTGTGAACACCGGTATATATACGGATAGTCTGGAAAAATATTAAGACGCAGTGAGTGGTAAAAAAAAATCCCTAGAAACACAAAAGTACTGTACCTTTTGTTAATTGGCAGTTTTAACACAATTTCCATGGCAGTTTGTGTACGGTCTAATTTTCATAGGAAGTTCGTTATTTGAAAATTTGTCACTCATGTTGCCACAGTGAAAATATAAATATTACAATTGAATTTACGTTCTTAGTCCGTTTAATATATATCAATAAAATAAAAAGCTTGTTTGTCTGTCATGAACATTGCGCGATATCTATCGTACGCAGAGGTCTGAAATTTTAAATTTAGTACCCCCTGTGCACAAACGTGTGCATCTCCTTGGAGCAAAAATTTTTAATATTGATTTTTTTTAAATTAATTAAAAACTGGGCAGGAAGAATTAAAATGAGGATACATTTTTTATCTGTCTGTTTGAAGCAAATAAAAGCGTTGCTCGTGGTTACCCCGTGAGACGCTGGGCACCTTTGCTAGTTAGTAATAATATAAATAAAAACTATACAGTAATGCGTAAGGCAGTATTATTGGACGTTTTTTTATAAATTTTAGATTAACTCTATAATTAACAAATCAAATAAGACTTATTTCTAGAATGATACATTTTAGTGACTCTCAGTCAAAAAAAAAAGTGGGCTTCCTGTAAAAATCAGGGTTTTACAAATTAAACAAATACGTAAATTTTATCAAAACAAATTGATTAGATGTGAGAGCTTTCATTATTTATTCTAAAGGAACTTTACTTGACCCGAATATTGCTAATTTTATTATGTTAAGGTATTATTTGAATAAAAGTCAGTATCAAATTTATAAAAAAATTTTATACCACTACGATTTAGTAATATTATTGTGAAAGGTATTGACATATTCGAATTAAACTAGTTATCTAAAAGTGTAAAATACATTATCGTATATACTAAAAGAATCACATGTAATTAGGAAGTTAAAATACTTATTGCCATAGTCGGGTGGTGTCTGGTAAACGATAGCTGGATAGCTATTTTGAATGTCTGCTTGAAATCTTACGTGCTATAGCTGTTTGAGTACACATGGTTTCAATGGTTACACATCCCCTTCTTGGTGTCTAGTCATTTGATTTGAATATTACATGTTTTACTATGTATGGTAAAACTGTAAAGTCTGAGAGGTCACTAAAAGTTTCCCAGTTGACTTCAATTGCACGTGTACTCCTCTGTCCACTCACTACACGTGTCTTGGCTGATTTCCCTTGCACGTGCGCTCCTCTGTTCGCTCACTACACGTGTCATACCTGACTTTACTTGCACGTGTACACCTCTGTTCACTCACTACACGTGTCATGGCTGACTTTACTTGCACGTGTACACCTCTGTTCACTCACTACACGTGTCTTGGCTGACTTTACTTGCACGTATACACCTCGGTTCGCTCACTACACGTGTCTTGGCTGATTTCCCTTGCACGTGCACTCCTTTGTTCGCTCCTCTGTTCACTCATTACACGTGTCATGGCTGACTTTACTTGCACGTGTATTTCTCTGTTCACTCACTACACGTGGCATGGCTAACTTGACTTGCACGTGTATTCTTCTGGTACCTCTCTACACGTGTCATGGCTGACGTCACTTGCATGTGTAGTCCTTTGTACGCTTGCCACACGTGTCGCATTTGACTTCCCTTGCATGCCTACTCCTCTGGTACCTCTCTACACGTGTCACGGCTGACTTGACTTGCACGTGTACTCCTCTGTCCGCTCGCTACACGTGTCGCAGTTGACGTAGCAACACCAGTGAAACTTGCAGTGACACTGCCACGTCTTGGTGTATTGGTGGGTGTTGTAGCCACGACCGCAGCACATCAGATCACATCCGTCTGTACCTGAGGAACAAAAATAACACGGGGAACTTTACCTGAGATGTACATTTGGGTAAATTTACATAAACACTTTCTACCTGGAAAGATAATACTTTTTTCGTAATTTAACTCAAATTTAGTTAGTTCTGCCATCTGTTAGACAATTATGAGACCTTTCTAATGCACTTTAGATTATGGTTAAAAGAGTTGTCTGTCTTATTTATATCAATAATTAAGTAACAAGTGTTTACTGAGATCCTTGATCTGATATATGTTCTAGAAAAAATGCATAGTGTGACTTTACCTCTATTTCACCCGTACCCTTTACTTATTAGTGGTTAGTTAAATACAATGCAAGGGGTATTAATGACTTAATGTAAAGGGTAAGTTTGAGGAGGAAGGCCTTTAGAAAATAAACGGATATTTTCTTAAAACGTGGGAAAACCAAAGTGGTGGTAAATTATGTTAAATGTATATCTGGCAAAAATTCGAACAATGACAATCAAATACACCGCAAGTATAGGACCATATATATTGTCCTAGACTTGCGGTGTATTTGATTGTCATTGTCTTTCGAATCCCTTCCGGATATATAGATATATATCACTGTGGATTCACACGCTCGCTGAAAAACTAGTAGTGCAGAACAGAAAAGTAGTTCCTTGACGAGCTCTAAGCCAATCACAAGATTTCCGCCTCATCGGTGCGAGTCGTTCCGCTTAAGTCCAACTCGCATCTACTTCGTCCGCTTTTCCCGAGATGTTCGGCACAGAAGAACCAATCAAATCTCAAACCCAACCATCTCAAATCAGTGTGCATGCGCATTCGACAACGCGTGCGCTATACAGCCAGAAGCAAGCAGACAGATTCATTAGATGTTGTGAGGAGATTTGAAATAACCTGTTAATCTATGGCATGTGCATTGATATATTGAATTGTGCCCCAACTCAGCGTTATAATTTGAAAACATCCCTAGGGAGAATGATCCAAAATATATGTTTAACCACCAGAAAATAAAATTATGTTGATAATAAGCTGTTTTAAGTTAGTGTTGCAATGCATCATGGGTCAACATAAAGAGCGTGATGAATTGCTGCGCAACTGAGGCAGATTCTGCTTTGTATTTTCGGGGAACGTCTGAATTAAGCTTTAGTCGAGATTCCGACGTCTACCGATCCCTTATTTGACCTGAACTGCTTATTATTAGTATGCCGGTAGGTTTATTGGCTCCCGAAATTAGACTATAAATGTGGTCGTAAGACCCCCTTGGCCACAGTGGTGGCAAGCTTGAGCTTTAAATGGTAATTTAGAGGTGATTGTATAATTTTAATTAGGCTATCTATGTCTTGAGGTGTTATTGGTCTTGGAAATGTTAAACGATTCTATCGTGAAATCCGTAACCGTAAACCTTGCAGTTGACTCTACCATTGTGCCCCGTGCACACGCAATATGATGTATTATTCTAGTTGGACTCAACCCTCCAGATGGTTAATGCTACCTGCACCATCCGGTATAAATTTCATTACTATGGGTGTTCAGGAAGTGTGGTGGTCCCCCGTTGCCTACCACACTGAAATTGTATGAGCGAGCACGAAAGGGCCCACAAACTTTGCCAGGAAACGTTCTAGGATCCTTTTAAATGCCACAAGCGACATGATACCGACGGCGTTGCTTCCACTTCGAAGGAACTTGTGCTTGTTATAGCTCAAGAAAAATCTGTTGATCTCAGCTGGGTTTTAACCCATGAGCATCGGATCCTGAGGTGAGCACTTTACCCCAAAACCACCAAGGCCGAACAATAGTATATAGAGACACTCAAATCATTAGCTCATCAGTAGTCGGTTTCCTCGGTGAAACTGAATGGGCAAAGTATCCGAAATGGCTTTGAATGATCTCATGAAAACACCCCAATGTTGCATTTCACGAAATGTGTTGTATTTGAACCAAGGTGTACATAATTATTATAATGAACTTATTTTTTTTAATATGTTAACATTGTTTAGAGAGCCCTAGTGTATTGTGCTTTCACTCATTTAGCAATACAAGAAAGTAAGCCAGTGCCATATTCAGAAAAAAAATAAAGAGTCTTTAAAGGGTAAATTTAGCGAATTAAAATAAAATAGTCAAAATAAAAATATCAGGAAACTTTAGTTAGTTATTAACGGTTAAATGATAATCTATCACATTAGGGCAAATTTAGTGAAAGATGAGAATTGAAACTTGCTGGCAGATACGAGCGAGGTTTTGAGTGGATGGAAGGACCAATTCAGGAATATTTGGAATGTTCATGAATGATACGAATTGGGTGAGAACTCCATGATGCTGAATCATCAATCTCAGAACCAAGAATTAGTTAAGTCAAAGAAGAAGCTATTATGGAGTTAAAGAACCACAAATCTCAAAGCACAGGTTCAATTCCAGTAGAAAGTTAACAAAGAGAGGTGGTGAAATGTTAGTATTAGAAAGTCATAAACTGCCACGTTCCATATGGAGCCATGCGTTATTACCACAAGAATGGAAGAAATTTATTATAATACCCATTTAAAAAAAATAATATAAAACCATGTGTAATGACTATAGAGGTATCTCACTACTACCAATATTATATCAAATTTTATCTTACCAAATTTTAATGAGATTAACGCCATGTAAAAAGGAATGGGGATCATTATTGTGGATTTTGACGAAGTAGGGTAACAATGGATTAGATTATTACTATTCGGCATATATTAGAAAGAATGGAAATACAACATGCGGTTCATAAATTATACATAGATTTTAAAAAGTGATATGATTCAGCTTAAATAAACAAATTATATGAAATTTTAGTTAAGTTTTGGATACCCCAAAAAACTTGTCAAGCTAATTGAGGCTATGTTTGACTAATACACACGGAAGGTTATTGGTTGGGTGTTACTTACTAAATACTTTCAAAATACTTAACGCCTTTAAACAAGGAGATGCACTTTCCCCATTACTTTTTAATCTAGCCTTACAGCATGCTATTAGAGTAATGCAAAAAAGTAGGGAAGGATTGATATTAAACGGTACAATGTAGCTATTGCTATGGTTTAGCATTGTTGGGTTAGTAGGGAAGGTGTGGCAAGAAATGCAGAAATTTTTCTAGTGGCTACTAAGAAAATGATATTTTCAGCATTCACTTCCAAACCTAAGTATATGGTTACACAGAGAGCACAGATTAGGGGATGATAATTTAGAAACTACTGCGAGAAACATATCATTTGACAGGGTTCATGAGTTTAAATATTTAGGAACAATTTTAACTAGCAATAAGGATATTAGACTGAAAACTAGTAAAAGAATACAGTTGAGAAATTTATGCTACTACTCTTCCAGTAAATTGTTGTCTTCTTGCCCGCTGTAAAGGAATGTAAACTCAGAATAAACAAAACAATTGTTTTACTGATTGTCTTTTATGGGTGTGAAACGTGGCCTCATAGCTTATATGACGAAAAGAAATTTACTGTTTTTGAGAACAAGGTGCTTAGGAAGATATTTGGTTCAAAAAGGGATGAGGCTACTGGGGAGTGGAGGAGGTTATATAATGATGAGTTACATATCATGCACTCATCAAAATACATTGTTAGGATAATCAAGTTTCGTAGCTTACGGGGGTCAGGACACGCAGTGCAAATGGAAGAATCTAGAACCATGATCAGGTTACTGAATGGCAAAACCAATGGGAAGAAATCATTGGGAATACCTAGACGCAGAAGGGAGGATATCACTAGAATGGACCTGTAGAAGATAGGGTATAATGAGATAGATTGGATAGAATAAGCTCATTATAGGGATAGGGAGTAATGAGGTGAACTGGATATAACTAGTTCAAGATAGGTATATGGTGTAATGAGGTGGACTGGAGAGAACCAGCTCAATATAAGGATAGGATGTAATGATGTGGAATGGATAAAACTAGCTCAAGATAGGTATAAGATGTAATGAGGTGGACTGGAGAGAGCCAGCTCAAGATAGGGGATAGGGTAATGACGTGAAATGGATAGAACTAGCTTAAGATTGTAATAAGTGACGTAATTTCGTAAATGCGGCAATTAACTTTCGAGTTACTAACGCCAAAAAGTAAGTAAGTAGTCGGTTTACTGTCAGGCTATTGAAATACCAAGAAATATGGTTCAGATCTTGTACTTTCACTGGTATTGTTATCCTAACGTGCTTAGCTTCAACTCTCAATAGCGGTATTCAGAGGGAGGTTTACATTTTCTCTTCGGCAAAAGCGTTTTATGTGCATATAAATTTAACAACAAAAGCTGGTAAATGTCCTTCAAATTCTTATGTATTATTAATGTTATCTTATATACAGTCAAATTTACATATGAAAGGCCTTTTCTTATTGCTAGAAAATTTACTAGACCTACTTTCACGTATCCATACGTCAGTTAATGTAATCTGCAACAGGCACTTTTGAGAGATATTTCCAAATTTTATAAAATAACCCTTATGCCGGGATCACGATCAACTTAACGTTCACTTAAGGTTAACTTAACGTAACTAAACGTAAATGTTCTCGTGTTCTTAAATGGAAGCGATCAAGATGCAGTTAACTTAAAGTTCACTTAGAGTTCACTTAACTTAATAGTTGTCCTGGAAGTTCTTTCACGCTAAGTGAACATTACATGAAGGGTATCACGTGATCGAGCCAACCAATCATTGTGAGACTGACCTCTACGAGGCTATTTAGTAATTCATTTGTTGGTTTTATGACGAACTATGTTATACAATATAGTTCACAACTTATGGTATTATTAGGCTAAAGATGATTTAAGATTAAACTAAAATAGGAAAGTTAAATTTATCTAAAAATATTAATGACAAATATTTATTATATTTATAGAAAAAAGTAAACATTCACAGATCATAAGCACTTTACAAATAGTAAAAATCAGATGTCAAAATACATTCTCTATAATTCAGATGTGTGGCTCGAGTTGTTACGTTAAGTTACGTGAATCGTTATCACACATCCGTTTTATTAAGTTAAGTGAACCTAAAGTGAACGCTACGTTAAGTTAAAGTTAAGTTTATCGTGATCCCGGCATTATAATAATATGATATCAATATTGGTCTAAGAAAAAATTCATATTTCTTAAAGACGATTTCTAAAAAATTGAACTCTAGCTATAAGATAAGCGCACACACTGGCTTATCGCATCACATTGGAAAATATTCCCGATTTGGGTGTTTCTCAACCCTCCCACTTTTTCACAAAATAATGTGAGTTGGAGAGTCACACAAATACTTAAATTGATGAGATTTTTAACGAGAATGCAAGTTAAATATGATAGGTTTTTTACCATCACGTCTTACTACCCGTTCGAGCTATACGCTTATGTACTATTTACGCTAGTGGTTTTAGGATTGGGAAGGCTCTATTTAAAGGACTTGTATTGGCATTTGAATGGAGGGAGAGTAGAAAACAAATTTTGGAAAAACCATCTTTGGTAAACCCGGCCGAGATTCGAACCTCAATCTACCGATCATTGGCAGTTTAGTCTACTGCAAGAGTGACGCCTTAGACCCCACGGCCACTGAAGTGGGTGGTAGGTTAAGTATTATATTACATTTTAGAGTTTAGAACAATCCCCACTCTTTGCGAGATTGCCTCGCTACACATGGGTATAATTGTTCTAACCGCTAAAATATAATTTATAGGCTAACCTACTTTCTTTTTTTAAACTTTAATCAAAGCATTTTCATTAAAGATATCTAAACAATTTAAATATTTGTGGAAGTTTTTTTTACCAACTATTCAAATAAATAATAAAAGCCTTATAATATATCCAGGAAATTTATTATAATTATCTACTCTCACGTATTTGCACGTCAATTCGGGTTAACTGCAGATATCCCTTTTGGTAGATATTATTATTATTATTATTATTAGCACCACATCTTACTACCCGTTCGGGTTATACGCACTTACGCTAATGTGTAATGGTAGGGTGATTGTGAGATGAAATGAAGGACCTACAGTTTAACGTGGAATCCGAACCACGGTGGAGGCCTGGCATTCCCCACATTCACAAGATGTCTTGTCAGAGGTGAAGGAAGGGTTTGGTAATCAGATAAATCTTTGTCGGGACCGAGGATCGAACCCCGGCCGCCAGCATAGAAGTCTGACACCATACCCCTAGACCGCCAGGTCACCGGTAGATATTATCAATTCCTATAAAATTACACTAATAATATATTAAAATGTTATCAACTTTGAGCTCAAAAATATATGTTTTTATTTTATAAATAATGTTCTTCCTGTGGAAACTGTACAATGGATTATTTTATATGAAAATGAGGAAAAATGGGTGGGGGAACTCAAATAAGGAATATTTTCAATGCCGATGCTATACGTCATAGTGTACGCTGACAGTAATGCTGCCAAAATGAGTCAATAATCACATCTAAATATTTTACCCCTGGATGTCCTGTTGCAGAGCCGCCCGGAGGTTCCCAAGGAGCCTTTGGAAGGATCTTTCTCGCAGTAGTTGGGAGAATCCTGGAGGAACACAAGGTCTGAACGACGTGGGACCCTCAGAAGCGCCGGTACCGCTTTGAACCCTCTGGGTGGCGGCCTCTTCAACACAAGCTGAAACACACACACACACACGATCACTCGTCTCCCTCCATTAACTCAAAATTGTAACTAGACCCGTGGTTTAGTGATCATGACATCTGTCTACAAGTTAGGGGTCTCGGGTTCGATTCCTGTCTGGTACGTTGGGTATTTTTTTCCCCGAAAAGGGAACTACCCCAACAATCACCAGGGCTTGGTAAGTTTGGCTTAAGCTAGGTTTAAGTGTTTCCACTGGTCCCACATCCTCATATTCACTATTACCATATCCTCATCTCATCAGGACATGGAAAGAGCCTCCATGGAAAGGGTGTACGATTAGTACATTCGGACGTCGCCTGAGCAACGGTACATTAGTACTGGCTGATCTATCCACAGATTGGGTTAAGAATGATGTGGCCCAGACGCGCAATATTAGCTCATAGCTGTTAAAAAAAGGAATATCTGATATTACTAAAGATATAGGTATCTATTGGTCTTGTTTGAGATTGAAACGTGGTCTCTTTAGCTCGTAAGGGGGATGTGATACCAACTGAACAAAAGTGTTGGACGTTCACGACATTTGAAGATAAATATGGGGTGGGTGCAGAGAAAGAAAGAGTGAGATAAGAAGGTAGAAAAAAATATTTTTTATTATTATTTTCATTTGTGTTACGTAACCATTGAAACTCAATGATTTACCCGCACCGGTGGGCACGTAGTTTTAACATGTCTGTTTTACCAGTGACGAGTAGTTCAAGACCCAGTCAGATGTGCTGATGTGGAATTCATAAATTATTTCCCTCACTCCCTCCAGAAATGTTCGGATACAATTATTCTAAATTATATCCTTCTCATTCCAAAACCATAAGCGTATATACGGGGATAGTTTCTGGCTTCTAATAAAGCGAATTCTGAAAAAAATCTTTGTGGTGGTATATTTTTGTTAGCATGCTTGTAAAAAATACCTTTTTCACATCAATAAATCCAACTGTATTTGTTAAATTAAATTTAAAGCATGATTACGTGTCTAGTTTGATAAAACATAAACATGTTGTTGCGCATGTTGAATACACAACCACGAGCTGCTATTTTAATAGCAAGGCATTTTATAAGCCATTTAAAACTCTTTTATTTACATTTACAGTCGTGTATAATTTTATTAAAATTTACAATCTAATCAATATCTTTTCATACACTTCGGTGGACAAATGATCTAAGCCACTTCTGTCGCGATAAACTGGCTGCAGATGATGAGGAGATCTGGGTTCGATCCCAGTTGGATGCACTGAGGGTGCTTTCCATAAATGCAAAAGCAAATGCAGGTTCACTTTTTTCTAAATTGAAACTTCTTATTCCTAACACATTAGAGTAATTCATGCATAAGCCTATAGCCCGAATGGGTAGTAAGACGCAATGTTAAAAAAAAATATTTTCAAATAAATCAATAAGTTTGTTTTTTATAAAATTTGACTGATATTATGTAAATACTAGTGAAGTTTGACTTTTAAAATGGCGCATTGTTAGTCTCGTACTACACTAACTAGTGAAATGGATTCTGGAAAAAATAAAGCATAGCTTCTTTGTTTATCACTATCCAAACCTACGTATTCGCTAGGTCTGCGTAAAATGTATATATTAACAAATTGTCAAGTTGTAACTCAAAACCTATTTTTTAAAGGTGTAATAGTCAACCCGTTGGAGAACTTAAGAGTAAGTTAAATGTTCCGCATCCCTGTCTTTGATCCTGAAGGTCAAGGCCTGACCCATGATAGCAGTGACGTGTCGTGGAGTATCGCCAGCTAGCAGAGCTTACTATCTGTTCAAGTTATACGCAATATGATAATTACTCTAATGGTTTAAGGATGAGGAAGGAAGCATTTTAGAGGCTATCTACCAACATTAGCGTGGAAAAAAGAGTGGTAAACCATTTAGGAAAATCTCCCTCAGCAGACCCGATCACGATTCGAACTCCGATCTCCTCGTCATCAGCAGGCTAGTCTAACACGAGAGAGAATACTCAAAACATTTGTACACTGAAGAGGATAATTGAATATTGGCTTAATTTACTGCATAAACACATTTTACACCATAAAATAAGTTGATAATTGTCTCTCACCAGTTGCTTAAATTAAGCATAATAGGTAAATATACCGCTATACATATGTTATGTGATCAATCTTAGTTGTTTTTTTCGAAAATATACATCTATTCGTATTTAAAATATCGTTAAGGCCATCTATTTCTATACGAACCGTTGGATTGATCTTCTCAAGATAGCCTGATTTTGGTTGGAAGAATAGTTTAGAAAATTAAAACATATTTGTTCATGGCCAACATTGATAACATTTTACTAAATAATATGTAATATTTTACAGGTTTTAACCATATTGATCAAAAGAGGCAACTGCAGATAACATGACCTGATGTATGAATATATTAAAAATGTTTTAGTAACTTCAGTAACCAACATATACTGTTCTTCCTACCAAAATCATACTATAGATTCAATGCACCCATTTATTTGGCTTGAATCGATTCAAGCAAGATCACTTACTCTAACTATATTCAGATATAATCTATTCAAGCAAGATCTCTTGCTCTAACTATATTCAGATACAATCTATTCAAGCAAGATCTCTTACTCTAACTATATTCAGATATAATCGATTCAAGCAAGATCTCTTACCCTAACTATATTTATATATAATCGATTCAAGCAAGATCTCTTACTCTAACTATATTCAGATTCAAGGTCTTCGAACCGTGCATCCCGACTGACCTGGAGCGGCCTGCGCCTGGAGAGCCGTGACCCACTCTGCACGGCCACCACTGCGCGTGCGCGGGAGTACTTCTTCATGAGGCTGTCCCCTATCTGCCTGAACGGTGGCAGCGTCTTCCAGCAGGTCTTCATGGTGCAGCTCCCGGAAACCCCGTGACACTTGCACTCGGTGTGAAGGTTCGCTTTCACAGCCTGGAACAGACAAGAGACAAGAACTACTGTTGATTCAGATAGGAAGAACCTTTTTAGATGTTCACTTGAGTTACTTAAACTACAGTAACCCCATGGCTTCTTTGTTGCTGACTGGCAGCTCACAGCTGACAGTCAACATTTAGGTATATACCTAGATTTTGTCTGTCAGAAGGGACAGCTGCTAAACACATGTTTTTGCAGATCATATGGTTCGGCGTAGGGATATATAATTTGGTCTGGTAACTTTTCAAAGCCATCAGTGGTCAGCCAGCACCAAAGAAGCTATGGGGCTACTGTGTTTTCATATAGTGATGATGAGTGTCCAATCCAAGGGTTGATCCTGATGTGCTTCCCAGCCATCCAGAGCTGGGCATGCACTCAGACCTTAAACTGGTTAACGTTGTCCACACTATCTGGGAGAAAGTACATGTCCTAAGAAAGTCCTGAAAGTACGTTAGTTTTCCGTTGCTTTCAGCACTGGATTTCTATGAGTGAGCGACGAAAACCTATAAATTTCGCCAGAAAAGGTATTATCAAATACCTTTCAGGGTTCTTTTACATGCCACAATCGACATGGGACCGATGGTTTTACTTCCCCTCCGAAGTAAGTTGTGCTACGGATTTTCATATCTCAGTAACAATCCGTATACCTTGGCTGGATATGAACCCAACAATATTTGGTCTTGAGGTGAGAACTTTACCCCGAACCGAATCACATTTTTATACAATGATGGTGACCTGGTGGTCTAGGGGTAAGGTGTCAGACTTCTATGCTGGCGGCTGGGGTTCAATCCTCGGTCCCGGCAAAGATTTATCTGAGTACCAAACCCTTCCTTCACCTCTGACAAGACATCTTGTGAATGTGAGGAATGCCAGGTCTCCACCATGGTTCGGATTCCACGTTAAACTGTAGGTCCTTCATTTCACAATCACCCTACCATTGCACATTAGCGTAATTGCGTATAACCCGAACGGGTAGTAAGACGCGGTGCTAATATCAATTAATTAATTAATTATACAATGATATGTCAAATCATATGATTTTCAGATATTACTTTTAATATCTATAAAACAATACTCCTTTTTACACGGCGTCTTAGTAACCGTTCAGCTTGTACGCGTAGATTAATTACGCTAATGGAATAGAGATGAGGATGGTAAAGCTTAAGAAATTTTTCGCTTGTTTAAAACTCGTAAGGATTTAAAGCCCATATTCTTGATTTATCCTCAAACAAGTCAATATGAAACGCTATTATAAGCATCCAAAGGTAGTTTTTTTAAAAAAAAGCTAATTTTAAATTGATTATACTACATAGATGGCTGAATGTTTAATGATGAATGATTGGATGGCTTAGGATGAAAGTATGGATGGTTTAAAATGGTTGAATGTCTTGGGATGTGGCTTAGGAGGTATGGCTGGATAGATGAGTCATACGGTAAATGAATGGGGTTTAGGATGGAATTTATGGGTTAGGATGGATAGATCGTTTAGGAAGGATTAAATGCTTAGAATGGACTGATGAGTTAAGATGTATGGTTTATGGGGGTGGGTGGTTGGATGGTTTAGAATGGGCAGATGTCTTAGGTTAGAATAGATGTGTGGATGAACACTGCAATCTGAGAGAAGGTCATTTAAGAATATTGTACATATTAGGTGGAAAACACTGGTTCTTCTCTTTTGTTCGTATGTTTTACTCGCTTCTCTCTTTTTGTTTAAAAAAAAATCACATGATGTTTTTATTTAAATAAGTATTCTTACAGTCTTCTGTTTTCATCTATCTAAGTCACGATGGAATTTATTCACGGAGAGCGTTCTCTATGTGTTATGTCAATCTGTGACAGTTTGGCCTCGGGCGATATCCAATAAATCCTTTTTAATTGAGACGGAGATATTCGGTGGAAAAAAAAAGAAGCCAACTACAACGGGAAACTGCAATTAAGTAAGGTAGACGGACAGGTGAAATAATCTCAACCAATACAAACTGACCACAAGAGGTTTTCCCGTCAGTCCTTCGCGTGGCCTTGTCGAATCACTGCTCGTGTTCAGCGGTGAGAAGTAAATGATCGGAGAAGACAGCACTTGGGGTTATATTGGATGAGTGAGAACACGCAAAACAAAGAAAAGGAATAATCTCTCCAAAGAACAAAATGTCAGATAAATATACACCATTTTTATATCAAGCTTTTGGATCAGCATGCAATCGGTTTTGTAAAGTTTTTTACTTTATTATTATTATTATTATTATTATTATTATTATTATTATTATTATTATTATTATTATTAGCACCGCGTCTTACTACCCGTTCGAGTTATACGCATTTTTTACTTTGATAAGATGAAGGCAATGTTTTGTCAGAACATAATAAACAGCGCTTTTTTTTTAATCACTTGTTACTACAAGGCCGGTATGGACTCAATTAATAACATTAATTGATTAGGGATAATTATGCTGGATTTAGAGGAAATGTACCCACATTTTCTTGGATAAATAATGGGAAACCATTTAGTAAAAAACCCACCCTCTATACACCCGGTTGTGATTCAAACCCCGAGGCATGCAAACCAGACTAGATGGGTTTGAAACTTACTTCAGGATTTCCCTTTGTTTATCATTGCTACCTTTCAGGGTAAACGGAGGGTACATCACCGGGGGTTAATATCGTACTTATTGAGTCTTGTATTTGACAGTTATACTTAATAAAAAACTGCTTTCATATATTATTTTGCACATCAAGTCAAGTGATTTGGAGCGTTCACCTTTAATAGACTATTTCAAAACTTTCTGGTATAGTTAAATGTTATCAATTTTAACGTTTTTTTTAAGGTCCTTCATACAATAATAATTCTACTATACATTCAAAATTATTCCTTCTTATTAAATTCTCTACAATATACTGAGAATATAGGAACACATTAAATAGTTTAGTGCTAAAGGTTTTGTCAATATTTAACTTAGGCACATCTAATTGGCACTATTTCATCTACCTAAGCAGTCCCCTTAAGAGAGAGAGAGATATGTATTAATCCTTTCATCCATATACTCCGTAAGTTTCGTATCCTTATAATCCTTTATTGTAAATTATTTTTAACTGTGTGTAACCTATCCATGTCCTTAATCACTTGATATCTTGTCTACCAATGGGAAATAATAAAAATAATTTGCCCAATCAAACATTGAAATACGACAATTTAAACAAATGTGATCAACACAATAAACATTTTATTAGTTTTATATTTTTATAACAATAAATTTAAGCTATAGGGTTGTGCGAAGCTTTGAAGCAAACATCAGCTTCGACTTCGCTTTGAAACAAATTCCGGCTTCGGAGCTTTGCCAATAAAAATATTGACAGCTAAAATACTCCATTTATTTTCAATTATAGCCATTCTGAGCTGTTTATATATTACCAATTAATATTCATGAAAAATAAACTGAAGGAATTGAATTGTAAGTTGTGATAATAGCTCGATTTGTCAGAGTAACACGAAATATTACAAACAATGGTGCTATATGATATTTGCCAAGTAATTTTAGTACATTTAGTTATATAAACAACCAAAATATAATATTTTTTCAAAACAATTAAAAGAAAATATTCTAACTTCGATTCGGTTTCGAGAATATTTCATGTATTCGATTGAGTTCGCTTCAATTTGAAAAAGTGGACTTCGCACACGCCTAATATTTAAATGTTCAATAATTGTTAGGCTATTAATTAATAAAGATATATTCAAATACGATAATTTTATGAAAGAATGATTGTTTACTATCACTGATTCTTTCATTTCAATTCGCATATCGATGTTTATTTATTTGTCTACCTGTGGTTAATTTTCTGTAGGCCTCCGTAACGATTGTCTTTAGGAAAGTACGATACGAGATTGACGCCTTTTTCTACTTGTCCATCGATCCGAGCAATTTTATTATTGACTAGTAGATTTGTATATAATAGCAACCCGTAAGAATCCTGCTCTAACGCTAACAATCTACACCAACATTTTACTGCTAAAACAAAATAAGCTACTTTTTTTTCTCTGAGGCACTATACAGCAAGGTTTTTAGAGTATAAGGTTGGTTCGTTCCTTATACCGACCTGCAATCAGCTTTCCCGCGAGCACGCGGTGCTGCTGTGACGTCAGCTCGTGACCACCATCTGACTGACGCCGGCTTGCTTCAGTTAGTAGCTACACGTGGTCGAGCGGTCTCAAATTCGTTATTCACTTCTTATTTATGTCAAGTATGCTACCAACTTCACTGTGAATAGTACATGTTTGTGAGTTTATTGTAACCTTAATGATCATTTATGCGTGAACCGTTAACTGTTACAAAAAATATTGTAGCACACCTAGAAAAGGCCGGGATAGCTTTTTACCTTTCCCGTGTGCAATAGTAACCATAAGCAACTAAGGGTCCTGGTGCTATATACCACACCTTCCCTGAATATCCTAGTGCCATACGAAGCAGGATTCATCTTTGTAAACGCGATAGAAAATTATTTGTGTTCTATTTACTCAGGTTTTTTTTAGCTGATGATATGAACGCGATTTCAGGTTGAAATGCTGAATTCTCCTAAGAAAAACAAATTAAAATCGTCAGTTGTTTCCTCCCTTAAACTAAGCATTGAACCTCCTTGTCATGTCTTCAAAAATATTATCTAAGGGTAAAATATTACCCGTGAAGCTAGGCATGAAAATAGATTGAATAAACAAATAGTGAGTAACATATTGCCATCTATAGATATTCAGAGAAAGGAAACCCAGGAAGAGGGTGTAATTAATTGTGTCTCTAAAAACCTAAACGACGAAACAAGTAAAACCAATGGGAATAAGACTGAGATGATTACAAAATATCTTTAATTACAAAAGGGAAAAAAAATTGCAATCCAAACTAGGAAAACAACAAAGTGCGTTGAAACGAAAATATTTGGAAATCCGTAGGCTCATGAGCAAACTTATTTCTCTCTAAAAAAAAGTCCCTAATTAGTTGAAAAATCAAAATTCTAGGAAAACTAGGTGTTGTTTTTACAAGTAATCAGTTGGATTTATTGCTTTATAATGAACGCAAAGTTAATTGGACAAAAGGAAAAAATTGTAGTTGCCTTGACTATGTGATATTTAGGTAAACGAACGTATGTGTATTTACCACAACCACAAAAGTCATTATCCACTACCAGATTTGTCGATTCTAAAAAATGAGCCTCTACCCTTGATATCCGTGATGCGCGTACTGAAGATAGCCGGGGAAAATAAAGAAACACATGAAAAAGTTGCATTTCTTCACTATGACCAAATGAAGATAAAAGGATCCAAGATTCGACCAAATTTTAGGTCCTTGCAAACAGATGCTAAAGTGGCGAGAAGAGTGTTTTATAACTGGAAGCAACATATATTTGTGGAATTTGACTTCAACTTCACATTTGAAATATTGAATACTGCTATTATAAAACTTGTTCATTAATGACCACACAAAAGTCTGAAATAGTCTCTAATAGGCAAGTATGGATGTTATTAACATGATAAATTATAATTTCGTTTGAGGTAATGACATATATTATAGCAACAATATTTTTTTATCTAATATGATTGATAACGTGAGTAGGAAAATTAGCTTGGAGTAGCCGCAGACGTAATCCACTGTTAGCTTTTGGCGAGCAGAATCGAGTTATCGTACCGCTGACTTAATAAATATTATTTCTTCAAAACCAACCGTCATTTGAATAAAAAGTTAATAAAAGACCAACTTCAGACTATTATCTAAAACATCCTCACTGACGAAAACTTCCTGGCTGAAAAATAAAAAATTTCTTCGCATAGTACTTTTCTCAGGTCATACAATTTCTTTTATTGTTTTTTAATGTATAAATAAAATGATTAAATTCTTAAAATAAATGAGAAAAATGTACTTTTGTAATCGTCAAATTGTGCTGAATAAGTAGATATAAAGAACACTATATTTGAGGTATAGCGCAGCTGTGTAAGGCGATGTATTTAAAAGCGATACACTATGAGGTTTAAACGATTGTGCGCAGCGTATTGGCTCTGGTCACAAAGATACGTCATCAGCTCCCGCTAAATGAACCATAAAAATGGCTGAATTGGCTAACCTTATACTCTAGAAACCTTACTATACAGGCCCATGGGTCGAATTTAATTAGGTTTTGTTGTCAAACTGAAGTGACTGAACAGTATATAGAGATATGGAAGCAAGCAAACGCTTATAAAGTTTGATGTACAGTATATGATCGGGAAAGTCCACAAGATGTAAAGGATGATTAGCTAATAATACAAGCTATGGTTGACGAATGACCCTAAGCACAGGAAGAATCCTGGATAACTCGGTGGTAGAGCGTGGGTTTCTGGTTTGACTCTCATGTTAAGGTGTCATTTTTGAAAATTTGCAAATATGATACTTTACACGGCTTACAAGCATAACTATTGATCCTATACATCTTGTAAGTTTGCTGGACATGTACAGTACATTAAGTTGAACAAGCGTTCATTTACTTCCATGTTAATCGCCATCCCTTTTACAATGTCGCAGCTCAATGTTAGTGTACGATATCTACACGTCCTTTACAGACGCTGTCTTAAACTATGAGTGAAGTATGGCTCTGAGCATGGATGGGACTTATCCTGGACAGCTCAGTGGTAGAACACTGGTGCACTAAGCCACGGGTTTATTTCCCGTGTCAACGTGTCATTTTTCAAAATTTTCTATTTTATAGTATTGGTTGGACTTAATTATTGATTTGTGTTGACTAATATGTCGGCTCATAATTATAAATATATTTGCTTCAAATGTTCTTACAGAAGGATATCGTATGTTTTCCAGAACCTTAAGGTAAGAAAATAAACACTTTTTCAGCGATTCTATCAATTTTCCACTAACAGCAATAAATGTATTTAAATGTTTAAACTCATAAGACCTATTTAGTTTTTAATATACAAAATGAGGTGATCTAATTGTTCATCTTGGTCTAAGATAGTATAAATATAACTGGAATTTTTTTAGAAACTATAACAAGCTTTCTATGATTAGGGTTTTTGAGTGTATATTTAATTCTAAGGTAACTTGATTTATTCTATTAATTTAATAAAGCCCAAATAAATTAATCAATTTCTCAAATTTTAAAATTTGGATGCAACTTAGTATTTTTTATTTAAGGAGAATCAATTTATATTTATATGAGCTATTTACATATTTTAAATATATATATTAGGGAATATTTTCATGAGAATTATAAAGGTAAACTTAAAATTTTAAACTAATCGGTCTATTATACAAATAAGTAATTATTTACTCACGCAATTTCAGAATAGTTTAGAAAATAGTTGATTTACTTAACCAAATGTATCATTTCCATGATAATATAGAAATGGTTATGCACGTCCACAAAAATGTATGTATTTATAACCATTTAAGTACAGTTGTATTCAGAAATTTAATAACATACATAATTTAAATCTAAACTAGAAAATACTGACTTTTGCAGATCGGCCTAAATAAAAAGTATGTTTTCATTTGATTTGACTTGACTTGTGAAATTATTTGAAAACATTTAATTTCCGAAGCCATCCTTCAAAGCGACTGCATAGTTTTCCTGAATAGGAAATAGTTTCTTCTTTGCAGACTTCCTCAGCAGACGTGAAAGCACTCATCTCTCCAAACCACCATTGTAAGTAATCATTTTTGGAGATTAGCTTCTCGTATTTTGGTATTTTGTGTTTTTCTTGATTATTTTCCTCAGATGATTGGTAACATCTCTATGATCTTGACTCATTGTCCTGTTAAAAAGGTATAAGTTCATATAACTACTTTAATGATTTTGCTAAGACCAGTTTCCAAATAGTTTTCAAATGTCGTGATAATCTATATCTTCTGTCAAATGAGACGTTTTTAATTTTGAATTGTTGGCTAATTTATTGACTTGAACTAACCAGACAATACTGTTGGTGTTTGTGTGTGATGGATTGTTGCCATGACGTTCGTGGTCAACTCCTGCCGCGGAATTTCCGTCGCGGCCATTTTATACCCTGTATCACACAACATATCTTAGAATTAATCTCGTTTTATATAGTAGTGACTCGTGAGGGCTGGTTTCAAACCCCTGTCCATGACACGATTTTCAAATATATAAATATTTTACTAGTTAAATATTATCGCTATATTGTTACTTGTGTCATTTCTTTGATAATCCTCAGATTATCAAAATATGATTAATTAGTGCTAATAATGGCCAGTAGAATACACTGAAACCCAACATTATTCGCCTGCAACAATAATATGTACTCTCTAAATATAGGTAGTTATTAAAATAACATGAATTATTTAGACAATGGGACTTCCAGGCAATTGCTGTTTTATTTAATCTTACACCGTCATTATAAAATATGCATAAAATACATAAATACTCATGTGTGATATTCCTATAGAAAATACTTGTTTTTATTAATTGAATAACTTGTTTAGATGGCATGGTATCTTGATTGATGCTTTCCCGTAATACCGTGGTTATCCTTTTTCTCCTAGTTTCGTGGGTCACCTTTTTCTCCGAATATCTTTGGTGATGGTTTCTCGTAATAGCATAGATAATCTTATCTAAAATTATCGCGCGTAATAATTATCGTAAATCTCAGCTCCATTCAGCAAATCTATATCGTCATTAACAATGAAGATATGATTGGTATTGGTTGCCACGAGACGACACAATGCATTTCAAACATTGTAGTAATGGTTTCCTTGATATACATTGTTGTTACACAGGAATTTAGGTATCTTTTATTATTAATAATCTGAAGGTGGGAAGAGCTAACCAACACTTAAATATATTGTAATTTGAGTTTTCACACATAATATAAACAAATAATTTATATGAAACGTTAGTGTCACTAGCCGAATATTCTTCTCTTATATTCCATCACCAATTATTTAAAACATCATGTTCTGTGTCACGTAAAAGTTTAGCGTAGACCAGGCTGCAAAACTTTTACAATACACTATACCCTCGTATTTGAAGGGTAGGCCTAGATAGGAAAAGAAAAAGGGGGAAGTCCAATCACACAGAGTTTCCAGGACACTAGATTATATATTTCAAATCCCATAAGAATCCCAGCAAACACTTTTTTTTATTAATTTTAATATGACAGTGACCTCTTTTAACCATAATCTAATGTGCATTAGAAGGGTTTCGTTATTGTCTAACAGATGGAAGCATCAACTTAATTTTAGTTAAAACGGGACTTCTCCTCCTTATTTCCCTTGCTCCCTAAATATGTTTTTGTCTACTAATAGACGTACCTTGCGTCCAGCCTTGTTGTTGTGGAGGTTCATGAGACTTCTCTCGTCCCCCTCAATCTCGCGGGCATCCAGGAAACGCCGGGCGAACTTCATCCCGTAGCCGACGTCAGCGCTGCACCCTCCCCACTTCCAGCCTTGGGGGGCGGGTTCTTTGCGGCTCTTGTGGCCCGGGTCACAGCCGCACTCGGAGATGTTGCCCCGACTGCACGCCGCCGTCACGGCGTACGCCACCCCCGCGCTAGATATGGCGTACGTGAACGCCGCCTCACGACTCCCTGTGGGCAGGACAAGATTGAATAATCAAGGGTGTTGTCACGCGTGTGAACGTATACATTTACATCGCGTGAAGCTCTATGTTGCTATGAACATACCCACATTTGCATGGAGGAAGAATGAAATAATTTAGTATTGTAATAATATTTCGCGCCTGGGCTACATCATCCGTAGCCCAGTAGTAGAAATATTAGCCAGTATTAATGTACCATTGTCCAGAGAACACCCGAAAGTAGTAAGCGCACATCTTTGCGTGGAGTCTCTTTCTATGTCCCGATGAAATGAGAGGATGGTGATAGTGAGTATGAGGGTAGTGAACCAGTGGTAACACTTAAACCTAACTGGTGATAGTGAGTATGAGGGTGGGTGTAATGATATTGGTTTGGATCACTCTAAAATATATAAAAAGTCATGAATGAAGGTAATTTTTCTCTAAAGTAACATATGTATAGTATCCTTTTATTATTCATCCATGAAGAAACACGCGCTTTTCAGAAATAATGTGAAAAAGATCACAACTTTAAAATATATTTTTTGTACAACTTTTCCTGTTAAATGAACAACTCCGCAGTATTTGGCAAAAGACGCCAATTCCCTATACCAATAAGAAGCTAACCTTCATAACACCTGTCGCCAGGAGACTTTCTATTAGTTAGTTTTTACACTGGTGGCAATGGAACCAAGAGGCAAGGAGTATGTCAAATATAAACTGCTTGTGCGTATGTTTAAGGCACAACCAGCACAAGTACTGACAAATATACACCCACGCACAAGCAACGCAGTCAGGAACTAACAAATGCACTAACACTGGCTCTCGCAGTCACAGTCTAACACAGAATACAATAATGTACGTTAATATCACACGTGTGAATTGATATAAAGCATTTAATTGGAGTATGTATAAGTAATTAACAGATGTCATTTAAATAAACCGTGTGTGAATCAACAGCCATCAATAGTTCTCTTTCTTTCATTTTATAAATATACCGATTTAATTAGTGCTCGACCACGGAGAAATTAACATCTAATTAAACGGTATTTATTCCGTACAGTGATGATAGGCGCTCTACCACGGAGCTATAGACAACCGAAATATTATCACAGCAGTATTTTATCTGGAAATAATCCATAGTGTTTCATGGGGAACCAGTGGTAACACTTAAACCTAACTTAAGCCTAATTAATCAAATCCAGTGGGCCTATCCCGGAGATGTTGCGAGTTTATCTTACTACGGTGAATCTCGCCATGTTCAACTCGAACCCGTAATTTCATATCCTTAAAGTAGCCATTCCTGAGTTAATAATCTCGCAATTCATGTTGAGTCTTCTAATTTCGTATTAAGCGAAAAATTCCGAACTTCCGGTGTCAAAAATTGTGATTTGAGATTTACTTTATAGCTGTGTGAACGCACCCTTCAGCCATTTAAACAATAGAATAACAAAAATGTTGTCTTCGACATCTTCGTTTTATCTCGGTTTTATTTTTTGTTGGTTAAGGTTAGCTCGATAAAGTCTAAATAAAATTGGATTGGAAGAGAATAAGCAAAGAGCAAAAGCAGATTACACTTTATGTATGTTTCTTTGTTTCGCTAAATGATTAAATAAAAAGCTATTACTAGTATAACTTATTACATCATGTATGATATATCTTAATAACTTTAATAGGTACATAAAAAGCCAAAATTAAATAACATACAGCATATGGATGGAATGCCTTTCTATTTGAATAAAACCGTTTATTAAGCCTGAACAAATTAATAAATTTCTTATCACTCAGCTCAAAAGCGTCTTCGCGTTCACAAAATATACGTGGCATTCTATTAAATTCATTTTCAAATTCTTCAAGTTCTCTTATTATCAAATAGTAAGGCTATGTTTACGCCATTTTACATTTTGTCCAACAACAAATATTTTCGAACTATCTGTTGCGATATTGACGATTCCGAGAGGTAGAACCGCAGTGAGATCTATCCGAATGAAAAAATCTCAATCCATAACGAAATTTTTTTCAAGAATAGCTAAATAGAAAAAGTTTCGAGATTGTGTCACGTGAATGACCAATCTCGCAATGTAATCAACTCGAAACATCTCGGGGATAGGCCCACAGGTGGGTTTTGGGGTAATTCCCCTTTCAGGAAAAATATTCAAGGTACCAGCCGGGAATGGGACCCAGGGTCCTTAAGTTCATAGCCAGGTGTATTGACCACTACACCACGGGGCTGGTTATTTAGGATAAATCCTCAGTACATCCGACCGGGAAATGAATCTTGATCTTCCCATAACAGGCATTACATTCTAACACGAGACGGACGTGTTATACCATGCGTCCACCAATGCAAGCGTGTGGTGGTATTTTAATTAATGGGGCTTATTTTCTAACACGTTATTTATATTTTTATGTATTAATAATGTGGGAAGTATTGTTCTACTAAAATATGTTTCTAAATGTGTCTTAATACAGTGTGATTCATTCGGGAACGAACAATTAAACTAAACTACTAAACAACTTAATGGCATTAGATAATAGTTGATGTGAACCCATATAATTTACTTTATTAGGACCTTTACGAATCTGAATATAACCTAAAACTTTCTGTTCTAATAAAGTTAAAAAGCAACACCTGCCAAAATACAAGCTTTCAGTCCCGGGTGAATCATCCTGTATTTCTAAACATTGGTTTCTGCAGGTTTTTGGCCTAACGTTAATGATTATTTTAAAATAAATCTAAATAACCATGACGTAACAAAATTATAAGGTTAGAAAAGTAGTACAGTACATCAATACATTAATGAACACATTTTAATTTCTTGCGATCCCTTGGAGAGAAAATATATTGTGATAATTCAAAAAATTGAATTCTATATTTTCACATAGTTCGACGTTTCATGATCCACCCACCCCCCAAAAAAAGAGTGTTTATCGCAATGCCGGTTGTCCGTTTATCTGTCTGTAACTGGGACTAGAGCCAGTACAATTTTACAAATCAGGTGAAAACTTATTATCTAGGGTTTTCATAAGGTCCGCCAGAGGTATTTTTGGAATTATTTATCCAGCCTTAGAGTAGCCTAAACCGCCTCGGTGGTCTAGTTATAGTATGCTATTTTAGGAAGAACAGTAGAAGTTAGTTACTAAAGTTACTAAAACAAGTTTAATACATCCCTATATTAAGGCATTTTATCTGCAGCCATCCCTTTTGATAGATATTATCAATACCTATAAAATAACACAAATAATATAAGGCGAGTGAGTGTTCTCGATTAATTTGGTTACGTCTTGGTATCGAGTGTTTTCGACCAAATGCTTCTGACCAAGGTGGAATGCGAGAACGATTTTGAGTTGTTTTTATTAAACAAAAAATGTCGGTTGGTGTTGAGTAGGTCTAACAGCTATTAAGTGAATTGATGTAATCCTACTACATGTACTGTAAGTCGATGGTAAATGAGCTTTTTAATTTTATTCATAGTTAGATTGGTGCTTATTTTGACTATTCCTAATATTTACACACCATATCAAGCTAAACGTGTCTTTCCTAAAATAGCCTTAAGAAAACATTAGGTACGTATGTCATATTAAATGGGCCTGCATCATATAATACTCTCTTTTATCCATAACTAAATGTTTTTTATGTACCTACTTATTGTCTTGTATTTCTGGCTAGTAATTACTGTCCATTTTAATCTACAAATACTTAAAATCCATTAACTACGAATTTATACTCGTTTAAATCTCTCTTAAGAAGTGATGCTGTTTTGAAATTGGCACACAATTTTCGGCTCATTGGTCGTAACCATATTGTTTAGTCTGGTCAAGGAAAGCGTTACCAAACCGAGCTCTGGTATCGTCTTGGTCATAAACATTTCGTTAACATCGATACCAGGTCAACCGTGAGGAATCGCCTATAGTAAAATGTTATCACTGTTGGGCACAAATTTTCTCTACTACTTTTCCAATCAAAATCAAGGTATGGCTATTGCGCGAGTTTCGTGTTGAGCTAGACCTCAGTGGACGGGGAGACCGAAGCTCAAATCTCTCGGGTGAACTGGAGGTGTTTTTTCCTAAGTGGGTTTCCATTCTCCCTCCACGCAAATGCGGTTTCACTTCCTCTAATTCAACCTTCCTAATTCCTAATCCATTAGCGTAATTAGTACTTAAGCGTATAACCCGAACAGGTAGTAAGACGCGATGCTAAGTATACTTTTATTATTAGAGTAGCTTTCCTACGAAAAAACCAAGATTTATATTTTTCTTAAAATTGGTTTTCATGACTTTGATTAAAATTCTTATCTGGGCATTGTTTAACATTACACACAAAATGATGCTTCTCATTTTCCAATGAATATGACCTTGAAATTAACAGAATTTATTATTTTTATCATATACCTGCAACTCTTTGAGATACGAAGTGTTTATCATCGCAAGGCTGTAGAACTCTTATAAATAAACAACTTTTATTTGGAATACTATTTTATAAAATTAATATTTTACGAGCTATTGGCAAATACAGATTAATTTAAATAGAACTTTGGGATATGGGGAATCTAAAAGGCACGGAGCAAATAATGTTTCTGTAACAGTATATATTATTTAATTTTTGCTTTTTTTGTGAAATGCGATGTTTATTTGTCCTATTATGTTTCAATAAAAATGCGTACCGTTTTATTTCACATATCTTAAGAGGTAGGCTCTTATCTCTCTATTTTATACAAAAATGAGCCTCTTCGATGGCCGCACGGTCTAACGCACTAATATCGCACTCTACTAGACCAGCGATGACGAGGTGATCAGGTCTCGAATCTCGGTCAGGTGTACTTAGGGTGCTCTTTGCTAAATGGTTTTCCATTCTCTCTTTACACGTAAATGCGGATACATTTCCTCTTAAATATAACTTTCCTAATACATTAGCGTAGTTAGTATATAAAGGTGTAGCCCGAGAGGTTAGTAAAAAGCTATGCTAAAAATAAATATTAAAGTGTATATTCCTGTTAGGTACAGTTTTGATAAAAGAGCGAAGATGTCTGTGTGTTCGAGAGTACCATTTATTTATTTGTTTGCTTTTATAAAATGTTCAGTCACAACTTTAGATGTTTGTAGTAAAATCTCAATTTTATAGACTAAAGGGACACAATTTAAAACACGTGCTCCCAATTTTATCTGGTTGAATTATTTGTAAAGCAGTTCTTTTTTGAGAAGCTATAGAAACTCAAATTGATGTATGGCCCTTAACAATTTTTATGTCTTAGTTATAATAAATAAGTAAAACATGTTTTCACTTTGTAAGTATAATTCATAATAACGTCTCCTATTGAGTTTACTTAAGTAGTTGCATTAGTCTATATTTAGAGTGAAATATTGTCCAAATAAAAGTTTTGTTTACAATAAAATATAGATGTATTTAAAAGCGATGTATTTTATTCCAAGCTTTTATGTTAAAATATGAATATACCAGCCTACATATACTTAAGCCCAAGAATATATGTGTTTTGCATCCAACCCACCAATTATATAATTTTAGAATTGAAACTTCAACCAAAATTTTGTGAACCATTGGTTTAAATATATAACAATATATGGAATATTGGCATATAATTAAATCCATTCACCATTATTAAATTATATAAATAATAAAAATAATAAATAGTCGGCTAAAAATCAGTTTTCAAAAGGTGGCAAATAAAAGGTATGTTAAATGCTTAACAGTTCCGCCAGATATATGAAGGTCGGACTATATTTTATTGGAACATATTATACCTGTGTAGTGTGACAACTAAATGGTGCAAGAGTATATAATGAAGCTGCCCCCCCTCTCCCCGCACCCCCTATCTCTTCTACAACTCCAATTTCCCACACACACACCCGCTGCTGGCTTCTGGAATGTACGGACTTCATTCTCTGTACGCATGCGCCTTACACGTCCGACTGATTTATTCAGTCATTACTGTGTCATAAATTTGACTAAAATAGGTGACCCACCTATTAAACACTAAGCGGTAGAAATGCGTGGGCTCTCTTTTACATGACTTTCAAAAATGTATTCTGTTTATTTAAGAATGTTTATTGTTACTATTATTATTTTTTTACTGAGCTGACATTTGGAAGGGTAAACTATAAATCTGTACTACATAAGTAGGAGTACCAAATATATCGCCCGCCTCCGTGTCGGAATTACTAGGTAGACCTCAAACACAAATCTAGTAGGTCATTAGTTCGACCTAGGGGGGTATTTTAAACAATTTATTATGTGTGTGTTTTATATAATCCTTTAGCCCAGCTACTGCCATTATTGGCAACAGATCTGTGTGAATTTTCATAATTTAATTTGCTATGTAAGTCTTGTTATAATGTATTAGTGTGCTAATAAACTGGATCCTTCGTTTATCCTTTAAGATAGCAATATTCCACCATGTTGTAGCTTATATGATAAGGCCATAATGTAAAGAGACCAGGCAATATTGCTACCTTTTAAGGTGGAGCATGTGATAAAATTATTATTATTAATAATAATAATAATAATAATAGCTGCAAAAAAATATGTATTAACACAAAAGCAATAAAAACACCTTTACGAATACGAGGCAAAACTGTAGAGTTTATTCCTCATGTATTAAATGGATTTTTTTCTGTCAACAACCCGAAGGTTGGTTTGATGTAGTTTATATCCAACTGCAGCTGGGCATGTACTCAGCCCTTCAGCTGGTTGGTGTTGTCTGTACCATCTGGTAGAAATCTCATTTACTAGAGGAGTTCAGACAGGGTGGTGGTTCCCCGTTGATATCCATGCAGAATTTCTAGTAGCAAACGCGAAAGAGCTTACCAATTTTGGCTGGAAGGTATTTCCACATATCTTCCAGGGCTCTTTTACATGACATAATTGAAATGAGACTGACGACTTTATTTCCCTTCCGAAGAAAGTTTTTCTATGTATTTTTATTGCTTAAGAGAAATCCATCAACCTCGGCTGGGTTTGAACCCACGAATATCGGTTCTTAAGAAACACTCCACCCCAAGACCACCAAGGTCGCCTTTAAAAAGATATTTCACAATAACTCGAAAACTTTTTTAAATTATGCTCATAGCTACCTATCTGGCCATGAGAAACTCAAAAGTTTTTGGGTTTCATAATAGTTTGATTTTTCATTCAACCCTATTCTAAAACACCTCCAACCACTAGATTGACATCTCCACCTTCTTCAAATCCATTTTCATTCTATCCTTCCATCGATGACCCAGCCTACTAAGGCCTCTTGTATCTACAGGTTTCCCAACTAAAACGCTGTTTGCACACCTGTCATCATCCATACGCGCCACATGCCAGCCTCCCCACCCCACAACCCCTCATCCTAAGTGCCTGGCTTATACTTAATGTGTTTGGAGGTGCATACAAACCATGAAGTTGTTCATCATGTAATCTTTTCCATTCTCCTGTCTGTCCATCCCCTTTAGGTCTCAACATATTTGTCAGCCCTTTGTTCCCAAAAACTTCCAATTTATTCTCTTAAAATAAAATGATAACAATAGTTTTGCTGGTTGTTCTTTATGGGTGTGAGACATGGTCTCCCTTCTTAATAGACAAAAACAAATTTAGGGTATTCGAAAACAAGATGCTTAGGAACATATTTGGTCCAAAAGGGATGAAGATACCAGGGAGTGGAGGAGGTTTCATAATGATGAGTTATATACCCTATATCCATCATAAGACATTTTTAGGATCATCAAATCTAGCAGATTACAGTGGGCAGAATATAGAGCTCTAATGGGAGACTATTGAACCGTGTTCAGACTATTGACTGGCACCCCCCAATGGAAAGAAACCATTGGGATTCCCTATACCAGATGGGAGGATAACATTATAATGGACCTGTAAGAGATAGGGTGTAATGAGATAGACTGGATAGAACTAGCTCAAGAAAGGAATATGGTGTAATGAGATAGACTGGATAGAAATAGCTCAAGAAAGGAATATGGTGTAATGAGATGGACTGGATAGAATTAGTTCATGATAGGGATAGGGTGTGATGAGGTGGGCTGGATAGAGTTAGTTCATGATAAGGATAAGATGTAATGAGTTGGACTGGATAGAACTTGCTCAATATAAGGATAGGGTATAATGAGGGGGACTGGATAGAACTATCTCAAAATATGGATAGGGTGTAATGAGTTGGAATGGATAGAATTAGTTCATGATAGGAATAGGGCGTCGTGAGGTAGACTGGATAGAACTAGCTCAAGATAGGAATAGGTGGAGTACTTTTCTAGATGCTATAATGAACTCGAGTTCTGATATAGAGTGAAGGAACACGATTCACATCCGTAAAGAACAATTAGGTTCCTGCTTTACTAAATTATATATATTTTTTAAATATGTAAATTTGTTGGTCTAGGACCATCTTCATTCTATGTGAGCATCGTACCACATATTAACTAACCCTATTGGGGAAGGTACAGAAAGAAGAATTTTCAATAAAATGTACCCACATTTGCGTATAAAAGGGGAAAAACACCACCGTTGAAAAATCACCCTCATTACACCCAACCAGGAATCAAGCGCTAACCTTTCGATCCCCGTAAAACCAGACCAGACAAGGCCTTATTCCACATGCTCAGCGATGTGTGTTTCAAGAACTATCGATAATTAAGTCTGCATTGAAACATTATAATAACGTTATAGCCATTCCGAGTCTCCTTCGTATTTGATGTATTCATAGTTCAAATAAACCAAATCCAATGACTACTTTCATAACAAAGTTCAATTGTGACTTAATCTATTACAAATGAGAGGGACTAGGACAGTTGCTAAGAGGAAGTGCATCCACATTCGCGTGTGATAAATTTAATGTGGGAAACGATATTGTAGGATTGTGAGTCTGGTGAAGGGATATGGATCAAAGCGACAAGGGGGTTCGATTTTTTTTAATTGACTAGTTCTAGAAGCTAAAGCATGGTACATAAGAAGGGGTTGGAAGTGAAACTTTCATCAAAATAAAATGAGGTTTGTAAGAGAAATAATATTTAGTATATTCACGTGACTAAAGTCGTATTAGAGTAGAAATGTTTAATGTCCCTTATAAAATGTTAATACAACACACATGAATCTTGTTAGTCCTAATGTTATTTGAGTTCAAAACCAAAAGGAAAAAAATAATCAATATAGATCATAAAACCTAAGGTTGTTTATTCCATGGTTGTATTTAAATCATCAAATAATAATAAGAACAAATATTCACTTTGGCAAGGTTGTCATAAGCCTCAATAAATAACTTTTTGTATTAGAAAATAACAATACTAGAGATGGGAACTACGGCAGCCAGATGTAGTTGTAGATCTGTTCATAGCGCATCCACAAATTACAGCAAATGGAGGGGGGTAGATACTATTGAGAAACCAATCTAGCGATACAAGAACAAACACATTATAGCAGTGTGGTCCAATCTTCCACGACTCGCGGGTAAATCTGCATAATTTAGTGAAATAAGTGGGCTGCAAGCAACGTAGAAAAACATTTAATCACTGTTGTAACCAAGTAAAACGTTTAATAAAAAAACGTAGAACATGAATATATAATAAAAATGCCCTAATGTATTTGTGTGTAAACTGTCCACACGCTCAAGAAGACCATAGAATAAATCGGAAACGTTGCACACACTTAGACCACGAGACAGAACATAACGGAGACGGATTTTTGTTTATTCATTTTTCTAATTTTTTGTTTTTTGAATATTTTTTTAAAAGATTTTCTAAACTAAAAGAACAGTTTCCCTGCGAAATTTGAATAAGGCTTACTACGGGCTTCGTATTTTTAATAGCGATAGAAAAGATCAACTCAACAATATCAAAGAAAGATAAGTTGCATATTGATTACTAAAGTTTAGTTCGTTTGTTGCTGACAAGCTTAAATACTAGAAAAATTCTAGTATAGTAGTTTTTTGTTAGGTTTTAACATCACGTCCCTCTATCCAGTCGGAACATATGTATAATACTAATATCACTAAGGAACCGTCCTTAAATTACTTAAGTCTTTTTTAAATTATTTTCGACACCCCCTCTCCCCGAAGTAAGGGATCGTAAGATTTATCCTCACCGTTGCCCCCTACCCCCTTTATCTTCTGTAGTTTTTTTACGATATGATAAATTATATTATTTTAATCATTTGATTATTTTCAGACATAATAATTGATAATAAAACAAGCTAGATGAAATTTTATATTACTTTAATTGAAATAATATTAGGTTTAACACGTCGTAAGTAAATTAAATATAAGTGAAATTTTAAAATCATTATATTTATTTTCTGGAGATTTTGTCTCACTATAAACACTGATAAGAAAAAAAACACCTTATGTAAAATGTATTCTGATCCCCTTCTCCCCTCGTAAGAAACGTAAGAAGATACCAAAACTCCCACCCCCACCAAAAACAACTTGCGTAGCTTAAGGACGACACCCAATGTGCTAGGGAGGAAAGTAAAGACGAAGGTCGTGGGCTGCATGTGGCGTGCGGGCCTCTGGTTGTATTACACTGCATTAAGCTGTCATGTGTGTGCTGCCCCTTAGCTGGACTAAATCAACAGGAAGATATATCTTTCCCTCCGCTTAGCGACAGAAATAACCGTTTGGTACAAGACATAACAGTTGGTTACAGATTGAATTGAAAAACTCGGGGCAATAATGAGCTATGCCACAACAACTTAAAAAAAAAGATGTTTAGTATTTTTTTTAACGCCGGATAATACTACTCGTCCGTTTATGTATACCCTGATTTTGGTAGAAAGAACAGTTTAGAAAATGCATTAAAAATATTTGTAATAACATTGCTATCATTTTACTATATTAGTAATATAATTTGAGAAGTATTGATAATATCTATCAAAGATGACGTTTATTTAACATATGACTTTAAGCAGAGTAATATAATTTGAGAAGTATTGATAATATCTATCAAAACATGACGTTTATTTAACATATGACTTTAAGCAGAGTAATATAATTTGAGAAGTATTGATAATATCTATCAAAGATGACGTTTATTTAACATATGACTTTAAGCAGAGTAATATAATTTGAGAAGTATTGATAATATCTATCAAAGATGACGTTTATTTAACATATGACTTTAAGCAGAGTAATATAATTTGAGAAGTATTGATAATATCTATCAAACATGACGTTTATTTAACATATGACTTGAAGCAGGGATACATTAAAAAAGTTAGTAACTTTTGTAAATGTTAGATAGTGTTCTTGCTACTAGACCTACACTCTATGAAACTATGATAATGGGTTAAGGATGAGTGAGGAATTTAGAAAAAATGTTCCCGCATTTTTGTAGAGAAAGAGTTGAAAACAATTTTCGAAAAACCATCCTCAGTACACCCGACCAGGATTCGAGCCCCATCTCCCCTTCATCGGCAGTCTAGTTTAATGCGAGAGGGATGGCAGAACTTATACGACCTGTGTGCTATTTAAGGACTAGCTGAATTTTGAACTAGTTTAGTGTGTCACCTCTTAGTTACGTGTTTTAATGAATATTTAAAAATAAAAACGTGTTGACAATTATTAAATGTAAAGAACTTTAAATCAAAATCAAATTGTAAATATTTTTCTAATGCCTAAATTTTAAAGAAAGAAAATGTGTTATATTGACAAAGTGATTGTCTTAGACAATAATAATTTCAATAACTTTATGAAACGATTCAAAGTAGAAGATTCAGAGATTTTTTATATTATATTAATATGTTAAATAAAAAGATTTTATAATCTTTTCCATAATAATTCGAAACATTTTGTTTTATTTTTCGTCCAAGATAATATTTACATTTGGTTATTAACCTGTGGTTTTCAACAGGACATAAGATGCACCTAAATATGAGCCAAGATCATTTATAGCCGTAGACTTTATAAATTTCATTTTGACATGACAGTGAATGACATGGTTGTCGAAATATTATTGACTTCAAAAAGTTTTACGACTTTGGGAAAAGCTTCATATTTTTCATGTTGCTGTGCCATCCAAATCGTGTTCACGTGCCACCGAATGCCATCCCTGCTTTAGAATATGCGGTCACCGAAGCAAGAGTTAAAATAATCTAGGATTGTTTTTGTTGGTGTTATGTCTATTCTGAAAATCAAAGTTAGTTTGTAACTTTTTTACCGATATAATCAGTGTGTTCATTAAAATGCACATCCTATATAACCTAAATTTCACTATTTGGTATTTGTGAGAGAATAGTCTATTTTATAGTTCTAAATTTAATTTTTATTTCAAATTTATTTCGAAGATTCATACACGTGAAATACAAATTTTATTCATATTGTTACATAACACTCAAAAATAATATTTGGAATTTTTTTAAAGTATTACACTAAACCATTTTTTTAGGTGGTAAAAAACGTAAATATATTTCAAGGGAAGAAATCAGGTCGGCGCATGCGCAAAGAACAATAGGACAGCGATAACTTTCATAGTGCAGCTCTCAAATAATGACATGGGTGGATACAAACCCACTTATTTTGTGTGTGGGGGGGGTGAGGAGGGTTACAGATGACGGGGGCGTGGCTTCATCATAAATTTTCCAGGGTTTATCTCTGCCCAAAACAATAGGGTGCTATGCCTTTCCAAAATACCCGAAATATTTGACTTAATGTAGAGGTTTTTTCTGATCATTCGTCTTAGCTAAAAATGTGTGTGTGGCTAGTAAATGTTATTTATATTTGCAACATTATTTTTATTTGTTTATTTTTAGTACTCTCGTATATAGTTTTTTATCACCACGTCTTACTATTATTACTAGCACCGCGTTCGGGTTATACGAACTTACGCTAATGTGAAATGGTAGGGTGATTGTGAGATGAAATGAAGGACCTACAGTTTAACGTGGAATCCGAACCACGGTTGAGGCCTGGCATTCCCCACATTCACAAGATGTCTTTTCAGAGGTGAAGGAAGGGTTTGGTAATCAGATAAATCTTTGCCGGGACTGAGGATTGAACCCCAGCCACCTGCATAGAAGTCTGACACCTTATCACTAGACCGCCAGGTCACCACCACGTCTTACTACCGATTCAGGTTAAACGCATATATAATAATTGCTCTAACGGGGTAGGAATAGGAAAATAAGCGTTTTATAGATATCATACCCACATTTACGTGAAAGCAGAGGAGGAAGCCAATTAGGAAAACCACCCTCAGTAGACTTGACACCGATTCTAACCTTGATTTGCCCGTAATCAATGGACTAGTTCAACATGAAAATGACCCCCGCCCATGTATAATAAATTGATATATTATTACCCATTGGAAATATTAGAATATAACCAGGCGGTGGGAAGATGGAATTATAAATTGGTAGGAAATGTACTTGCATTTGATTGTAGGGAGAGTAGGAACCTGTCTAGGCAGGAGAAACTCAGTATATCTTGCTGTGATTCTAATCTCATCTCATCTCAGGTTGATGTTTAGTCCTCGTGCCCACCGATGCAAAGAGTCGTTTCTGTTTACAAAAATATGTTTATAAATAACTTTCTCAAATGTCCCCAAATTATATATCCCCACTTCTGCTCGAACTTGGTTCACAAATGTTCAAATTAAAAGGTAAAACTCGATATTAATACTGTAGACTTATGACGCATACGAGTGTTTTCGCTTTATCGCAACCACATCACAGGCTGAGCGGTTTTCCACATAGCAGTTACGCAAGAGGTATTGCCTACCCAGACTGGGGCAAGTTGAATATAATATATCTTCATTAGCCATTATCATCAACAAATGTTTACAGTTTGTGATCAACTTTATAAAACTGTCTCCTTCTTCATCTATTTTTGCTTCTATTCTCCTCCTCTCACTCACACACTTGCTGTTATCTGCTCCTTTAATCTCTTTCTTGGTATTCTTTGCGGTCTTTTCCCTACATACTTCATCTTCACTGTGCTTTATAGTATTATTTCTTTTTCCATTCTCATTACATGAACATACCATCTCAACCATGCTTCGTTTACTATCTAATAGTTTTAGTGGATAAACAATGTATTAATTTCGTGTTCAATAAAACGTTTTCCAATTTGTTAAATATTTTTTATTTAGTATAATTATATTATTAAAATACTATATAATATTAAACAAGTAAATTGAGATGATCTTGTGTGTGTATGTATGTCCAAAATTGATGGTTTTTGAACTAATCTTATGATTATTGACTTAACTTTTAACATAAATACCAATACGTATTTTGTTTTTTATTTGCCTGGCAACCATAAATTTAGGATTACTTGTTATCGGAGTTAATGAACAATTTTGAAAATATTTTGTGCCATGAGCATAACATAAGGAGTCTAAATAAAATGGTACGGTGCACCACACAGACTCTCTCTTTTATTTTAATGTATGGATATTAACTAAAAACTCGTAAGTCTTGTGAAACCAAATAATAAACATTGTTCCACCAAAGAGCATCAAATTGAAAATAATACACATTGTTACAAATACATTTAAAAAAAGGAATATCTTTGTCAACCAAAGAATTTTAAAAATCAATTACACATTTTCAAATCCTCCAAAAAATACAAATTTACTTGTAGCTCAGAAAATATCGATTTAATAAAGCGATATTTCAAATAAAACATTTTTATTTTTAATATTACAACTTTGGAATGACAATTTATTTTGTGTGTCTAATAATTGTGGAGATAAGATCAAAATTGGAAATTTCTGTTTATGTAGAATCCACTTAAAGCCATTTAAATGGGAAAACTAGAACTCCAATTTTGTTTGTAATGATAAATAGTGTCTAGATCCAAATCGTTTGAGCGGGTTTTGGTGAAATCAATTTTTTCTCTTTTTTCCCTTCAGTGAACTACCTCTAATTTTAGGAATGGATACATAATTCCAAAAATTTATCGAGGGAGCTTTATAAATAAACTATATGCCAAGTTTTAGGCCAATCGGTAAAAAGGTCTCAGCTTTAGTCAGAGGTATAGACAGATAGAATCGCAAAAACTTTTTTTTTTCATAAGGTGAAGAAAATTCAGAATTTATCAAAATTTAGAATTCCCCTTTTGTGATTATCACAATAATTATCTCTAGGAGGGGGGTCGAGGGAAAGTAAAAAATCTATAAAAACAGCTAATTGTTAGTCTTAAATATTTCAAAATGCAAAAATTGTATACACATTTGGTAAATATTTCACTACAACCAACTTCCAACTATTTATTAAAGTTAAATCAACATTGATATAAACAAATTAATATAAAACGAGTTTGAATTTTTTCCTCATTATAACCAGGCCAATGGTGCCATACATTTATAAAATAAAAATATATTATTATATTTAAAATATACTTTGATGGGTGATGTAAAATGTAAAAACCTTGGAACATAGTTCCTGTTCATGAAGGAATGTCTGAAAAGTTTATTTCCCTGCCAAAATCTTACTATATATTAGCGTTATGACAGGTGAAACATGCTTTAAGACCACCCTTATGCCCATGAACATGACATGACTTACTTAGATTATGATAGTTGTGTGCCTACGACTTATAGGAATAGATGGCCTAAGATTTACAATTGGAAAAATTGTATGTATAGCTTTAGAAATAGGTATTCCTTGTGTCGCAAAGTTTTGAAATTAGAATATAAAATAATAGATAAATAATGTGTCCAAAATTCACCAAGAATTTTAAAATTAATTATTTTTAAACATTTTTTTAACGCCGCATCTTACTACCCTACCAGGCTATATGCATATATGTACCCATTACTCTGAGGGTTTTAAGTGTGAGAAAGGCTATATTTAGAGGAAGTGTCCCCACATTTAACTGTAGGAAGAGTGAAAAATCAGTTTGAAAAATTACCCTTAGTACACCCGACCGAGAGTTGTCATTTGTTACTCTGCAGCTTTAACTGTCTTTTAACTAGAGTAATAATCGGTTTATATGAATATATATCTAGATTAGGTAAATATAAGTTCAAATTGAATAGGTATGTTTAACGTTACCTGTAAATTTTCGTTGACAAAAGAAACACATTATTCTAACTAATATGAATTAAAATCAAACGTACCACTACACAGGTCACTATATTATAATCTGCAATTTATCTTTGGATTTGATATATGAATTTATATTCTATTTTCTCCTTGCTTTTGAAATGCAAATAACATGTCAACAAATTAAAATGATTAAATAGATCACGTTTTTAATTTTTGTATAATTTATCATTTTGATCAGTTTTTAAGTTCGAAAAATTTACACACGTATAATTTTACCAAATTTCAACTTTCTATTTCATTGAGAAGTACTATAAATTCTCTGTACAGATTTACATACAGACACCATTATACATTTATTAATATTGTTGTGGGAATATTTATTAGTGTTTTCAATATTTTTGAATATAAAAATATGACCGTAGGCCTATTTAAAAACAAATTGCAAATAAAATTCTTATCTAGCTAACAAATTATTTGTTTTGATATTTGGACAGTTTTAGCTCTAAATTTGTAGCCCATAAGAAAACCAAATATAAAGTCTTTAGGTATTCTGGGGATAAACTACATACAGTATTTTTCAATTTTGGTTAAGATCGGTTGATTGGTTTAAAAGTTACTAGCAGAAAAGTGGAGAACAGTCACACATACATAAAGAAACCAGATCATTAAATTAGTCCTTTTTATTCTATTAAATATATAAAAACTAAAAAACCCTGTAAATTATGAAATAATGATTCTTCGTGAGTAAAAAAAATAGAAAAAAATTGCTCTAAATTGATTGTTTGAGAGTCTCATAAGGATCTGTCGTCACTTAAACTAAAATACTCAAGCACGATGCAGTTATCATACGTAATTCCTGCATCACCAGGAGATAAAAGTCACGCATATTTCATAACCAACCGTGTGGGAAGAGTCTCTGCTATTTTTTTTAATCTCTTACTCTTTTATGAAAAAAATATATATTTATAATGAAGTTGATATCCCTCTTACTAAACAAAATACTAAATGCTTGCTTGAAAAAAAAAAGGCGTAGGCATCAACAATTTAGCGCCACGTTTAGTTTGAATGGGATCGCGCCTACACGCGAGTTGTAATATGTATGACAGTCATTACCCCTGGACTTTTATTTTATACCGTCCTTAACATAAACTATTTCATACTACATTGTCGGTGGCGAGCAGTGCCTCGATTATTAGGAGGAGAATTAATGTTTGTGCGATCTCAGGGTCAAACCGAGGGGGAAAGGGAGAGTCCTCAAACTTTAGATTGCCTCAAAAGTGATTTATTAATGTTAAAATACATTCCGGTTGGAGGACTTAGCCGCGAGTCATTGCAGGTAGCATAACACCCCCGGAGACTTGACCACGAACCACTACAGGTAGAACCCCTTGACCCTCCCTCCTCACTCCTCTGCGGGCGTCTAACATTAGTCATTGAAGTTACAGTCCAATTTTCATATAAAGGACCTTATCTGACAGAGAGAAAAGTTACTATATCTACTTTAACAGTCTTATATGTAAATTAATGTGAACTACAGTTGTAACTTTTGATACATTATCAATATCTATAAACTAACATTAATAAAATAGTAACATATTATCAACGTCACCGTAAATCTAAGGAATTGAGGGTCTGACGTCCAAATGCCGCATGCAGATCTGTGTGGGTGTTAAGAACGGTTCAAAACAAGCCTTAGCTGCTGGAATAATCGTTAACGGACTATTATTCTCAACTAGTTTTGATAGACTTTTATTCAAATCCCGGTGGGGTTATTTAGTGATGAGAAAGCAGTCAAAGCACAAGTTGTTTAGAAGTGTAATACTAGTGAAGTCTCAGGTGCTGATAGCCTCTAGTAATAGTAATAGTAATAATAATTGCTATCAAAACTATGTTATATTAATTCATGCTTAATTTACACTGAAAGCCAGTCTTACCTTGATTAATTAAGTTATGACCCTATCACATAAGCAATGCCATTGTGGAAACAAGGAAAGTAAGCTTTCCCACTAAACAAAGTGTTCTTGGGAACCTTTTTTACTTTATGATACAAACATATTATAGATAAAGTATTGTTTATAAAAATGAGCTTTTTAAATTGCCGCGATTTTTAAAATGAGGATTCGGCATTTCATCAAATGGTATTGTTATATATATATATATATATATATATTTAAGTATTATCTACACCTTATCTTAGTTCGTGCCTAGTATTAGTGCAGAAGCATAAAGATTAGGGTAATTTGCTTTTCTTTGTTTTAGCACCGCGTCTTACTAATACCAATTCGGGGAAATCCCTACAATTTGGTAGTAATTACGCCAATTGGTTAGGCATGAGGAAGGTTGAATTTAGAGGTAAACCCACATCTACGTGGGGAGAGAGAGAGAGAGAGAGAGAGAGAGAGAGAGAGAGATAAACCATTAAGGGAAAAACCGCCTTAAGTACACACGACCGAGATCGAGCCACGATTTTCCCGTCATCAACAGTCTAGTCCAGGGGTCGGTTAACTACGGCCCGC
>CABFOW010003018.1:65000-76624 GCA_902141385.1 Timema californicum
TATCTGTTTGATTTCATATGATTGGATATTTATTAATTTTTATTTTAAGATATTTTATCACGTGTGTTGGTGGCAACATGGTCTAAATGTTATTCTCGAGATAGATTAGTTATGGCGGTGACTGTGAGGTTAAGGATTGAATTTCAACCAGTATAGTTTTCCAATCCAATCTGCCCGATAGTGCGTCTGAGTTTCTGAAATAATTTTCTAAACCTTACACTTTAGATTAATTCAGTCATTTTATACTTTGGTGTTAAGCGTAAAATTGTATTTTATTTCACACAAAGAATTGACAAGTTTTGAATATTTATTTCCGGGTCAGTAAGATGTCATAAAGTTAAACATTAAGTTTACTATTTACTTTGAATAAATCAATACTAAGGGATTCATATAGAATAGAACTTTGTTTAAAAGCTAGTATTCCTATTTTATTTGATATAGCTTCTTCTTCAGTTAACAACCATAAGGTTAGCTTTATGTTATTTATATCCATCCGGAGCTAGGCATGCACTCAACTCTTCTGCTGGTTAGCGCCACCTGCACCATCTGGTAGATATCCAATATAATATGGGAGTTCAGAAAGTGTGGTGGCTCGCTGTTACCTTCTACACTGAATTCCTACGAGTGAGGGAGAAAGGCCCTAAAAATGTTACCGGGAAGGGTATTTTCACATACCTTCCAGGGGTATCTTATTGTTCGTTCACGGTAGGAGTTTACCTGGGAAAGGACTTTTTTCCCTACCAGAAATCTATTATATAGTAGGATATTGGTAAGAAAAAAGACCTTTCAGAGGTAAACTCCTCCCGTGAATGAAGTACCTAGCCCAATCGACATGGGACCGACGGCTTTACTTCCTCTCCGAAGGAAATTGTGCTATGGATTTTTATCGCACAATAAAAATTCTGTTGACCTCGGCTGGATTTGAGCCTCCAAACATAAGGTCCTGAGACCCTGAGACGAGCACTTTAACCCACGACCACCGATGTCAACACACATATATATATATAAGTTACAAACACATTGGGTACATCTCAAACGTAATACTACTTATTCTGTAGCATTATCACATATGAATAAAATTATACATATTAAAAGGATGATTAATTAATTTTATTAACATATTTGATTTGATTAGCAAATTGAAACTACTTCCTTTTACACTTACTCATAACTATGTTCTTTGTCGACAGATCTAAAGTAAACATAACAACTAGGCATAGTAATATTAATAATAATATATTCACAGTATCTTATCCCCCCAGCCCCCCTTTCCACTTTGTAAAATCTTTCGACTAGCTTGAATGAACTTCTCTAAAGTAATGGTTTAGCCGTATTAGAGTAATATTATGATTCTTCCTTTAAAAAATAATTTGGCTTAAGTAATATAATACATTAAATAAATTGAAAACTACGTTACTACGTAGTTTTTATAGGTAACATAACCACTAAATAATGTCCATGGTCTGGAGTAAAAAAACAAAAGTTTAGTGGGTATTATCGAAAATATATACTGAGTATGGCTCTGTATTCGCTTAAATTATATTTCAAAATATAAATAGGGGCTCATGCATTATTTTGAGATGAAATATTTACCATACCCATATGCTTCATTATTCACGCATTAATTTTAAACGCTATGGAAGACATAAAAAGCGATGAGAGATAATTGAAAATAACTCCTTAGTAACATAATAAAATATACCATACTGTACACGCCGAAATTTTCAATTTTACACTTCGTTTCATTCCACAAGCGTTAATAATTTAACTTGAGAGATGAGAAAGGTTTTCATAATGACTACTCACACATTACGAGCACCAATGCTAGAATGGATTTCCTTAAGGAGTAAACATGTTAGTTGGTAGTTTAAAAAAAAGTCTTCGCGTTAGTTAAGATAACTGATTATTATAAACTCAATAGATTGCGTAATAAACTGGATTCATCAGCAATTAAATTATACATAGGTGAGGTAAGTTAATCAAGTCAAAAGTTTAATTTAATGCTCATTTTACAATCAGAGGTTTGAAAAGATTTTATGGGCCAAGGGTGGATTATAAATTACCTCAATAAAATCTTATTTTGAAAATGAGATGCCATTATTAAAAAAAAAGAATTGTAATCATCTCAAATCTTCTTCGGAAAAAATTAGCATTTTTTTCTAAATTTAAGTTATTTATAATTTAAATTACTGTATTTCTCCCAAAACATCATTTATAAAACGAAAATGGTTTAATATGTATTATATAAGAGTTATTACTAAAGTATAAACAAAAGAGTGTAAACGTATTCAAAAATTCAAAATATAGTATATACGTTTTCATCACATATTCACATATAGCAACAATATATTGTTTCAAATGCTTTAAGAAACATTTTGTATGGACTAGATTCAGATGCTTGTCTAGTTGTTTTAGGTTGCATGGGTGTTTTTTAAACTTAATATGTTATAGAAACAAAAAAACTCCATGGCTTTAGCTCTCAATCGAGCCATACCAACTGAGTGGCCACCGTCTGTTAGTGAAGATAGTGCCAACTTCTGCTGATAGAGGGTGTCATATGTTCAGCACAATTAACTCTTCAGCCGATAAGTTTAGTTTTCTAGACCGGAGCTGCTACTTTCCATTCAAGTAGCTTCTCATTTGTCCTCACGAGGCTGACTTGACACCATTCCAGACCCAATGTTTCACAGAAAAATCTGGAAGAGCCGGAGAGTGAACCCAGGACCTCTGAATTTTATAGACAGGGACTCATTTAGAGGTAAGAGAGTATTTAGGTTTTTTGTAAGTGTTGAAACATGAAACGTCAGGTGAACACTCGCATCTAAAATACTCTAGTTATCATCGTAGCCCTGTTGGGGTACCAATATTTTCCCCGACCGACCCCAGCGACCATCTTGACCGGCTTCTTCTTCTCTCCTTTTCCCGTTTTGTTTTGTCTAAGTCTGGTTCCTTATCCTTCTATGTTTTCTTCTTTATTTTCATTCATTTGTACAATTGTATATTTTTAAGGTCCTAGTCGACCCTATACAGGCGACATGACTTTTCTTTTTTCCCCGCCCATAACTCTCTGGCTAACCTATTATCAGCCCGTCAGGGCACCACATGTTTGCCTGTTTAATGTTATTATAAGTTCAGTGTCGATCAACGATTGAGAGCCCCTCTGGGGCTATTGCTCGTTATTTGTATTCTATATGTTCAATGTTTCACATGTAAATATCTATTGAGTGTTACAACAAAATAAAATCCAAGCAAACAATGACTCTAGTTCGAATCATACCTGGGATGGTTTAGTCATTTTAATGTGGTGTCGAATCAAACAGTATACTAGAGCACAAAAACTCGTTATAAGGGAGGTCCCAATCACTAACAACCCCGTTCAAATTAAAACAATAATCACTTGTTATTGTTGATAATTTAGAAGATCCTCAAATAAACGTTGATAATTTTTACTTTGATTTTATTACGAATGGACATTTAAAGTGCCTTTATAAAAACTTTTCTTTTGTGTTCGACATTGATAACATTTTAAGATATGATTAGTAATATTGTATAGGTACTTTCCTCTAAATCCAACCTTTCTCATCCCTAATAAAACAGCGTAATTAGTACATTATGGGTATAACACGAACGGGTGGTAAGACGCAGTGCGATAAAATAAAAATAAAATATATGAAACTCGTCTTTCCCGTTTTTTATTATTCAATCCCCTGCCTCCTCCTTCCTCTTACCCCCTCCCCCTCATAAAAAATATCAAGGAATAGATGGGTGGTAAACCAACCAGTTTATAAAATACTAGCCATTATTTTCTTGTGGTTTGACGTTTAGTAGAATTTTATTTGGCAATACTGAAATAAATACATAAAAACATAGAGACGAATGTAATAAAATACGAATGAAACTAATATAAAAACCAGTTTAGTTAATGTAGAGTATGGTTACTTCCCGTATTCAGCACAAGGGTTGTTTCCAGTTTCCTCAATATGACACTATAATTTCTTAGCATCGCATCTTACTAAACGTTAGGGCTATACTTATTTGTACTAATTACTCAAATATGTGTTAGGGATTATGAAGGTTGAATTTAGAGGAAGTGTACCCACATATGTATGAAGGAAGGGGGTGGAAGCAATTTAAGAAAAAACCACAACTAGTACACCCAATCGGGATCGAATACCTATCTCCCCTTCATCAGAAGTCCAGCCTATTTCAAGAGTGACGCCTTAGACCATGATATCAGTCCAGGGGTGGATTTAAAATTTGTGTTCCCCTAGGCACAATTATAATATGCGCCCTCTCCCTTCCCCTAATTTTTTTTTTTGTCAAGGGCTTTAGGAAGTTTTGGTGGAAATAAATGTTGGGGGGTGGGGGTTGGTAGAAGTTAGTATCCAAGAAAATGTTTCTATGAAAGATAATCAGGCATGTACAATGTGCATGACCTACAGTAGCTTGAATTAACATTATGAAGGAGAGACTGACCTCAGATAAAAAGCGATTACAAAGTACAGTTATTTAAAAATAAATACAGTCATTCTAACCTATACTTGAACTATTCCGATGTTAGTAAATAATTTTTTAACGTAACTAATAAAAACAATATTAAATAAAAATAATGTTAATCAAAATGTGCCACCCCCTAAAGCCGCCGTCCTTTGGCCCGTGCCTAGTGGGCCTATAATGTAAATCCGCTTCTGGCTATCACTGAAGCGGGTATGACGTTCTCAAAGTCCTATTTTTTATTGTAAGGGCCTTATCTAGCAGCGAGAAAAGTTATTAGATTTACTTTCACGTATTAGTACGCTAAATCATGTTAACTGAAGTGACCACTTTTGACAGTTTACTGTCAATACCTATTAAATCACATCAATAAAATAGTTTTTTTAGCATGGCGTCATACTACATATTCAGGCTATATGCAAATATAAGATAGTAAAATGTTATCAATGTTGGCAGCAAAAAAATTGCTTGTATTTTTTAAAAGTATTTTTATGAGAATTGAACTGTATATGCTCTTAACTTCACTATATCTAGAGATTTAAATTTTCCGCTATTAAATGTACATAAAGCCCTCAAAAAATGTGTGTGTGGGAGAGGAATGTGGGATGGGGACAAACTTTTTAGTTAAATAATAAATTCACACTTAAAATAGATTTCAGTAACATTTTAAAACGATTGAACCACAAATATTTTGGTTATATTATTGAAGTATTAACATAATCTGATCCACAGAAGGGCGGAAAAACACAAGCTTTAGTGACACAGCCACTAAGCGCTGTGGTAGATACGTGAGTGTGAACAGATAACTAGAGGTGCTATATGGTTTACTGTAAAGGTCGATTCACACAGAATGCTAAGCTAAGATTTACTCTGCTAACTCTTTAGAAAAATAACGGACCATGTATTTAAATGTGTTGGTTACCACAGAAAGCTAAGCTATGAATTGCTACGCCTCACTATGTTTTTTCCGATTGCTGACCGGGCAATTTTTCCATCTCCCATATTGAGTCACCTTACGTTGCGCATGAGCATAACGCAACTTGGGCTCCGGGTTGAACATACGTAGTGCTGGTTTGGCGAAAATAAATAAAGACGTGTCGAAGTTTTGTTTTCAGTTTGTTTCACGTGTATTTAAGAAATATTATATTTAGGTTTTTATATTTAATAAATGTGTTCATATTAAAATGAAAGCGTTAATTGAACAAGTCAGACCTCCCCCTCCCAAATTTTCTTCGTCTTTCAAAACAGCTGCTAGCAACAACATCTTTTCTTCCTCATTACTATCATCTGAGCTTAAACAAGACATTTTGGAGAAAGCCATAACTAAACTTCACTGGAGCAGATAAGAAAGAAACAACACTGAATTCGGAAGTGGAAAGGGGAACCATGGCTTAGCTTATCTTAGCATTCTGTGTGTATCGGCCTTAACTCATTTGGTAATGCTACGAGTTCTGACGTCATTAGGAAAAATAAAACTGGAGATATCTCGTTAGCATTCGTCCCATTTAAATATCTAAATATAATTTCAGAAAAAAATAATTCAAAATGTTTCCTAAACGAAAAGTTGATAGTTACACAAAATAATAAAATTATTTTTCATGTATTCATACACTAAGTCATCTGATATGCAGCTATCACTTTTGATGAATAGAAGCACACATCAATGGGCACGTAGACTAAATGTCAGGATTGCTTAGTCTGACTAGAGGTCAGGGTTTCAAATCTTAGCTGGGTGTATTGAGGATGATTCTTTCCTTAATGGTTTGACCCTCCCTCAATGCAAGTCTGAGTACATTTCTTCTAAATGTCTACTTTGCTCAAGCGTGCCCCAACAATATAATTAGTTGCGTATAGACGAGATAGGAGGCGGCACGTAGAGCAAAAAATAATACCGATAAAATCATACTAATGATATAGTAATACCCACTGAGGTGGTCACATGGTCTAAGACGCTACTCTTGCAATCTACTAGACTGTTTAAGACGGGAATATCATGGCTCTATTCTGGTTGGGTCTACTGAGGGTGGTTTTACACTTTCTCTCTACTCAAGTGCGGATACACTTCCTCTAAATTCAACCTTTCTAATCCCTAACATATTAGTATAGTTAGTACATAGGCATATAACCCGAGCAGATAGTAAGACGTGATGTTAAAAAAAAGTAAAATACTATCAATGTTGAATACAAAAATTTATGCATTTATATTTTCTAAAATTTCTTTCCTAGTATATTATTATTATTATTGCATATGCCTTTCAATACAGTTATAATCCATGGAATGTGTTCTAGCACATGGGGTCAGCTTAGACATATAATAACTCACTACTTTGATTTGTTGTAAATTTTTGCAACTCTACAGTATTTTTTTTTACTACTCTCTGAAAGGTTCTTAGAAGTCAGGATGAGGTATACTTAGCTATTCAAATGAACGGCGAAAACATCGTTCAGAAATGTACGAGTAATAAAAGTGTATCATTAGTTTACCAGAAATATATATGGTTACTTGCTTATCCAGTATCGTTAATGATCGTGACTTTCAGGTAAATAACTGGAAATAAAACAATAATAGGGAGGGTGGGGGGGCTACCATTTTATTACAGTGTGTTGAGGGAGTTTAAGAATATGCAGGTTTTGAATTAACTGAGTAGGTGGAAGCAAAATTTATTTTTATTGCAGATTAAAAACGTGCCTTTAGATACTTATTTAAACATATATGGTCTCACACCACGCAATAGGGTCAGTCAATGAATGAGGTATTCATATCCCTCGTCCTTCAATGCTAATTGTTTACAAAATAAGAATTAATACCTAATAATCAGATCCCGCATTTTAATGGACTAATATTTCTAAAAATTTACTTCTAATTTTCAAAAGTTGACCTAAAAATATGAACAACGAGTCGTAATAAATCCACACATCTAAATCAAACACGTGATTTACATATTTGAGCTAGAATAAACATTAATAATGAAAAGCCTTTAACAAGTCAACTCTTGCATTCCACTAAATAAATTATTGGTTTTAAATATCTTCTTCAGAAACAAATAGCTAGCTACCCCCTACGAACGCAACCCTCTCCAACTTAGTTGAAGTCTCACCAAGAATGTGTATTTTACAACCTTACAAGCAAAGAGTACACAAAGTTCATGACCTACAGTACCTTCTCATTCCAAAAGACGTTATTTTTAAAAAAAGATTATGGATTTATTAATATCGATGGTATTTAAAAATATATTTATTCAACATGTATGCCTTAAAATGACTCGAATGTTTGAAAATGACTCTAAAATCCTTAAAAATACCTAAAAAATGATATGACCTATAAAATATACATTTCTTCAAACAGGGGATCATGAACAGAATTTATGTACTTATGAGCATTGTCTCTGATGGATAAAAAAAAGATTAAAGGTGATAATAATCCAAGCCCTAATAATAATTAATTAGTTAATTATTTGATACAATTTATTTTTACATTCAAATAATGACGCTATTAGTGAACTTAATGTAAACATTTCTATATTCATTGGCGGTAGAACAAATAAGGTGCACCGAAAGAACTTAAAGTAACATTCACCTTTATAAAAGAGTATAAAGTACTTTCTGAAGGAAGAAAAAATCTTAAGTTCAGTTGTTTTGAATTTAAGCCTCGTCCTTGTAAATCAGAACTAACAAACAATAGACTGATATGGTGGGGTACCAATCATATATTCAATGAAAATTCAGTTTCTTCCTTTTAGAATATCATATTGTCTATTATTCCTATTCTTATCTAGCACCGCGTCTTACTACTCGTTTGGGTTATACGCTCAAGTACTAACTAGGCTAATGGGCTAGGAATTGGGAATTTTGAATTTAGATAAAGTGAACCTGCACTTGCGTGGATGGAGAATGAAAAAACATTTAAGAAAAACCACCCCTAGTTTACCCGACAGAGATTCGAACATCGATCTCCCCGTCCTAGATAGTCTAGCTTAACACGGAGCCAGTGCGTTAGCCAGCTACGCAATCGAGGCGAGTATATAATATTCTCTAGCAAATTGAGGGAATCAAAATTATGATCTAACACTTTATTTCAGCTGGTAGGTCATTAGCCTACTGGTAGAAGGGTATCAGGTTCAAATCTTGGTAGTAACGTAAGATAGACGATATGAAGTTATATTTGGCCGAGGGCGATTCCATAATTTGGTTTATGGTTGGTTCTTTCTTTAGGCGAATTATTAGTGTGAGTTTTGTTAAATTACACCTTATAATGCCGATCTCAGTGGTCTTGGGGTAAAGTACTCTCCTCAGGACTCAATATCCATGGGTTCAAACCCAGCTGAGGTCAATGGATTTTTTTTTAGCGATAAAAACACAATTTCCTTCGGAGGGGAAGTAAAGCCGTCAGTCCCATGTCGATTGTGTTATATTAAAGATCCTGGGATTTGTGTGAAAATAGCTTTCTTGGAAAAATTGGTAGGTCCTTTCATACTCGCTCATAGAAATTTTAGTGTGCTGATATAATCAGTCGATTCAAAAAGTGCACGTTAAATACCTCAAATAAAAAATTAAACTCCTTATTACATATACTTTAACCCTTAAACTAGATGGTGTAGATCAACAATTCCTATCACGCTGAAGGTGAAACGTACTATCTTAAGACCATTATTAGATATTTCTTACTAGATATTTTTAATTAGTAGGCTTGGTTTAAAACCTTGAATATTAAAGGCCTCATCTGAGTTTGGGGGAAGAAGAGTGTTTAGAGAAAATCCATACACAGTTGTAAAGATATAGGATGAGAAATCCACCCCTGCTGCACGCATCTGAGAGTTCTATCCGAATCTACCCTTAGTTGCCTTGATTAATATGGGAGTCTAACGTCATGGGCCACGCAACAACTCTTTCATTATTTGCACACAATCGTGTGTTAAATAGTTTAAAAAAAATACTTGTAATATTTAAATTTGTCGACTCCTTAGCTAAGTCAGTAGAGTATCCGTCTACTACGCTACAGTCACCTGGTTCAAATCCAAGCAATGCTTAATCGGCTATAATTTGTACTATTAGGGTTTTCCCTTTCACAGCAATAATTGTAGATCATTGGCTAGTCAGTTAGTTCCGAAAGTGTAGGCTTAGTAAATAAATGATTTCATTTATGAACGATTGTTTTATTTTCAAGCAGTTAGATACCTTAGCTCAGTTGATAGCGTGACTTTATACTGAACTAAAGGTCTCGAGCTTGATTCTCAGAATGGGTAAAATTTAGGCCCTATATCACTGGTGAAATTAAGGCTTCTCATTTCACATTGATGAACGACCGGGAGACTATGTGTTGTCTGTTCCAGGCAATTTTTTTAGCACCGCGTTTTACTATTCGCTCGGGTTGTAAACCTATGTACTAATTGCACTACTGGGTTAGGTATGAGGAAGGGCTAATTAAGAGGAAATGCAACAGCATTTGTGTATAGGGGAGTGGAAAACAATTTAGGAAAATCACCCTCAGCAAATCCGACCAGGACCTTACCTCGATCTCCCCGTCTTTAGCAGTTTAGTTCAACACGAAATTAGCGTGTTAGACCACGTGGCCACCGAAGCGGGTTGTTCTAGAATCAATCTAGTGTATGTATATTCGTTAAGTAGACCACGTTATAAATAATTAAGTAGGACGGAGATGAGATCTAAAATTGAGCGTGTAAGTTATGATTACTGAAGCTAAATACCAAATTCCTTCGAGAGCTAAGATGATACGGTTCGATTATTCAACTTCCCTATTTAATCTGTCAGTTCGTAGAAAATTATTAATAAATTTAATAGTTAAAAAAAGCACCAAAACACACTTTGATTTCGCTTGTATATTGCAAATGATCATGGTTAGGAATAACAAGCTTTACTAAGAAGATTTCTTGTCGTAGATAAGTTTTTACCTGTCAATTTAAAACTTTAAAGTTTACTCACATGTAGCAATGCACCAACACAAATTAAATGTACAGGGTGTACAGGAATAAAGTCCGATTTAAGCTCAAATATAGCTAATGCTGCCATCTGTTAGACCAGAGATTGGCAACCTACGGCAAGCCTGCCAAAAGTGGCACGCGGAACAATTCTCAACGGCACGCTGAGCTATTTGAATAAAAATAATATAGAGCCTTTATTTTTAATTTAAACCGTTGATGTGAGTTATAATTTTAATAACAACGTGTTTTATGTCTCAACAATTTAAATTTTTTGTTCCAAAATAATTTCTTCATAACTTAAATTTTGCAAAACACATTTATAGATTATGTATTTACTCTGATATATATTAAAATATTAAATATTCAAGAAACCGTAGCTAGTTAATGTATTCAGTTTAAAAAACATGTTACATTTACATTTTACAAGATCAACTTAAATTGGTTTTAATAACTGTACTAGTTGACTAGTATAAAAATAAAAACGATTTGGGTGGGCTCAGTTTGTTTGGCAAGCTGAGCGACTTTGCAATATTACTTCGGTACAACATTTCTAAAAGGTCGCCGACACCTGTGTTAAATAATCGTGAGATCTTTCTTATACACTTTAAATTATGGTTAAAAGAGGTCTCTATTATATTTAATAGAAAATAAGTATTTGCGGGGGTTCCTTATGGGGTTTGAGATATATAAGTAGTGGGCCTGGAAAATGTGTATCCCCTTTAAATGTCCACGTTGATAAAAGATGGATGGGGAATGAGAGCTAAGTTAGTACAAGTATTTTTGCAATTTATATAGCGAGAAAACTAAACTTTTTTCCCCATTAAATAATATATTTAATCAGTAGATTGATGTATATTAATTTGCTTTACACAGTATGGAATACTTTAATTATTCTTTATTTATCCATCAAGTTTTTTTTTAGCATGAACATATCGCAATTTAAACTATTTAAATGCAAATATATATAAACTATGTATGTAAATATTATTTCTGTTAAAGTTTCGTGGTGTCCATGATAATCAAGCAATATTGGTTTAAATGATTTTGAGTAGAAGATTAAACTAAATGTATCTTATTTATTTATTTTATATGTATTTATATGTATTTTATTTATTTAGGGCAGTTTTTTTCGCTATAAAAACAGAAAAAAGTACTGACGGTAGCTCTCATTCGCTTCATCCCCCCCCCCCC
>CABFOW010003019.1:0-30006 GCA_902141385.1 Timema californicum
CAGGTCATTTGGTTCGGCGTAGGGGTACATTATTTGGTCTGGTAACTTTTCAAAGCTGTCAGTCAGCACCAAAGAAGCCATGCGGCTACTGTATATAAATGAGAATCAAATAGTCAAAGCTACTATTTATTTTCACCTCTGAAAAGAGATGCAATAATCACAACCTGCGAATTTGTGGAATGCCAGGCCTCCATCGTGGTTCGGATCCCATGCTAAAATATAGGTCCTTCATTTCATATCACAATCACCCTACCATTACACATTAGCGTAAGTGCGTATAACACGAACGGGTAGTAAGACACGGTGTTAATAATAATAGTATTAATAATAATAATAATACGCTTTATGCTTATAGTGAGGATTACTCAATCTAGATATCATCTCCTGAAAATTTAAAAATGAAACCTGTACATGGAAATCGAACCCGGGACCTTTGGCTTAGTACGCCAATGCTCTAACCACTGAGCTATCTAGGAATCGTCCTGTGATCAGAAGTCATTCTTCACTCATATTTTAAGGCAGAGTCTGTGATGGACATGTGATGTATGTGTGTAGCCGAGAGTATCTACATCGCCACCAATCCATCTTTGAGGAAAACCTTTAATAACTCAGAAACTAACGTTTCTAGACCCATGTTTGTTTGTATGCACTTTTTTTAGTGTTTGGTTTAAAGATATACGCCCCTAGAATATTTGACACCAATTAAAACACACCCTGTATAGAGAACCATGGAATGTGACAGTATTTCCTAGACGAATTACACTACGGCCCTATCTTATTAGCTATACCATAGTGTAATAAATAAAGGAAAGGTTACCTTTCAGGGTAAGTGGGTTGTACCTAAAATAGTTAGTGTTTGAGTAGTGCGACTTCTTCCTAACAATTATGGCTAGGTGTTTTGTATAAGGTGTTGATGCTCTAAGTTAAGTTAGAAAATAAACTCTTTGATGATATACTGTATCTCTTTTATTAGAAGGTTCGATGAAATATACGAGTAATCAAAAACTACCGGAAGATTATAGATATAGTTGGATTCTAGTAAAGTAATTTTTTTTTAATTTATTTTATTTTATTTTAATATATTTAATATATTGTTTTATAAGTATTGATATAATATGTTTTAAAAGTTACAGTTACCTACAGGTTACACATCTTGACGTATAGCTCTTTGCAATATTTTAAAAGTATATTTTATAGATATGAAAAAAGTTTATTACTATCAGTATTTCATTACTTGCTAGGATTTAATCACATCAGTTTGATATTTGTTTAGTTTTCTACATTCAACCCCAACCCGGTGGCGTAGTTGGCCAACGCGCTAGTCGTGTTGAGCTCGACTGCTGAGTACGGGTAGACCGGGGTTCGAATCTCGGTCGGGTGAATTGGGGTGGTTTTTCCTAAAACGGTTTTACACTCTTCCTTAACGCAAATGAGGGTTCACTTCCTCTAATTCAACCTTCCCAATTCCTAATCCATTAGAGTAATTAGTACTTAAAGCGTATAACACCGAACGGGTAGTAAGACGCGGTGCTAAATATTATTATATTTCTATATTTTAAAAAGTTTAGTATTATATTTAAATATCTATCAAATAATGTAGTTTTCTATATAATATATATCTAATCAGAAGCCTATTATATATTGATTTAAAAATTAAGACTGTATATATAAGTAAAACGTTAGTGAATACAAATATCTCTCGATCCATCCCTCAACCCTGTACTAATTACTGTAGATGGCTGCATTACCCAATCACGTGTTCTGCCACCGCCCTGCCAAATCTACCGTAAGTAAAGAACTCTTTGGTGTCTCACTGCTTCCTTATTGAACGTATACTTATCTACTCCCACAACGAAAGCTATTGTAAGAGAAAATAAAAAAATAAATAAAAGAAGCATCTTATAATTCAAGTTTGTTCATCGTAGCGTGAAGAAGTACAGTTCAACTATGTAAGGGAAACACTTTTATAAAATATGAATAACGATACTATAATCATACTAATAATAATACTTTAATAATACTAATAATATTAACTATTTTGGCCCCTATATATATATATATATGTATATATATATTAAGATTTTAACAACTTTGGCCCTTATATATATATATAATATTATATTATTATATTATATATATATTTAAGATATATTTAAGATGCTAACAACTTTGGCCCCTATATTAATATATATTTAATTGTATATTATATATATTTAAGATAAATTTAATATAATATTATTATATTATATATATCTAAGATATATTTAATATTATATTATATATAAATTATATATATAATATTATATTAGTATATTATATATATATTTAAGATATATTTAAGATGCTAACAACTTTGGCCCCTATATAAATATATATTTAATTGTATATTATATATATTTAAGATAAATTTAATATAATATTATTATATTAGATAACAACTTTGGCCCCTATATAAATATATATTTAATTGTATATTATTTATATTTAAGATAAATTTAATATAATATTATTATATTAGATATATTTAAGATATATTTAATATTATATTATATACATTTAGGATGTTAACAACTTTGGCCCCTATATAAATATATATGGAGCAAAATGGTCAACATATTATATATATATATATATATATATATAGTGGCCAAAATTGTTAACATCCTAAATATAAATATAATTTCTTAGGTATTTATATTAACTATCCAGAATAACAGTTTAAGATCACATCACATGAATACGTACTAAAAATATGATAACTGTTTTGGTATATTTTACATAGGTCAGACTGCAATGTGACATTTTCATAAGATGGACCTTATCTTACAAATAGAAAATATACTATATCTACTTTCACTTATTCATACGTTAATTCATGTGATCATCAATTGTTACTTTCGGTGGATAGCCTATTATCAACACCTGTAAATAATACTACTAATAATAGTAAAATTCTATAAATTTTGGCCGAAGAATATGTAAAATAAATTCGTTAGAATGACATCTGAAATTCCGAATAGTTTGAATAATAATTTACGGAAAACAGGGTAAAACAAGTAGAATTGAATTTAGTTAGCTGGTTTACAAACTAAAAGTTAAAAAGAGAATTAACTATATGAAACAGTAATATTAAATACTTAATATTTACATGCTGTAGTAAAAATAATCTGTTTTTCTGTATCTATTTTTTTACAATAGTGTACTGTAAAGAAAATAATGTGAATGTAGTACTTTAGTATACCTTATCTACAGTTGGAGCGGAGGTGAAAGCAGAATATGCTTTATTGTAAATATTAGTCGAAACTCACTCATGTCTACCTATTTAGAAATTATTAATATCGTTATCAAACTATTCTAATAATACTTTCAGCGAATGTCTACAATAAAGGACCTTCTGCCTAATTGTCCATTACCTAGACACCCACCATAGATGAGCTCTACCTAACATAAGTGTTGTAATCAGTTAAATAATCTTTTTATAAAATTCATTAAACTTTTATTCAAAATTTGTGAAAACTCTTTATCTTCCCAAACTCTTCTCCCGCTTAGTCCAAATTTTGGTTAGTATAAACAAGCTTCCGTCCCAATAAGTTCTAATTAACGAGTTTATACCGTATTTGTATTCTAAAAGGCCTTTCTCATAAAAGCTGGACTGTTACTGTGTGTGAGTTATACCCCAATCTTGTTTGGAAGAACAGTTTAGAAAATTCAAACATTTTTTTTTTTGCGGCAAACCTTGATAATAGGTATTAACAATATCCATCAAAATTGAGAGCAGCAGATAGTATGACTTTATGTGTGAATATATTTAAATTGTTTTGGTAGCTTTCAGATAACGTTCTACCCTCTAAAATAAAATTACAGTTTAATTTCCCGATGGTCTTGTCCCATTCATCATCCAACATCTCTCGCCTAAAATACAACACGTGAAGAAACAAAAGCCGGTGAAGTCCCTCGACCGAAGCACCCAAACGACCCCCAAGACGTAGGATCCCTGATAAAGATCAAGAAGGATTTGTTGGCAATGATGACGCCCGGCCGGTCATCTTTCCTTCATTCCTTTCCTTTCCTTCAGGCAAAGAGATTCCCTCGGGAGGTCCTTGACGGCCTACCAGGATATCATCAAGCCCAGAGGAGGTATCTGAACAATACTGTATGGGAACCTCCATTGAATGAGGGATTTCCGGAAAGGTACAACAGATACCACCACCACAACCAGAAGATGAGGGTTTTCGAAGATGAGAATTCTAGGTGACTCCTTTTTTGTTTGTAGAGAGGGAAGCACCTTATGTTGGTGGTGGGTTCTATAGCTCGTAGGGTGTTCCAAAGGTGTCGCTTTATCTCATTATTAGGAGGGATTAGACAGTCAGATGTTCACTTGAAATTAGAAAATAATTGTTCATTCGTACCACATGAATTACATGAAATATTTAATAAATCGATTAATTATACAAGACATACGAATCAGTTATCTTGATCCCTTTAAGTATTTTTCAAAACGTGGATTTATATTTTCTAAATAAAACAATACCATGTTTTTTTGACGGTATTAAAGAATGTTTCATTTAAACAGATTTTCTTTTTGGGGGTAAGGGGACGTGTCCTCCTTGTCTCCTACGTAAAATATACCGATAAATAGCTTGAGGTTTTGAGATGATCGTGAATATATTTCAATAATATATAAGGCCTATTATTGAAATTTTATTATCAAGCTTACTCTTTTAGGACTTTAAAAAATATATATATATATATTCAATTTACAATTTTAACTTAAATATTAAAATAATAAGAATTTATTATTATTTCTCCGCTTCGGTGGTCGAATGATCCCAGACGCCAATATCACAATAGATTGGACTGCCGATGATGGGGAGATAAGGGATTGAATCATAGTCGGATGTACTGAGTGTTTTTTTTTCTAAATGGTTTTCAACTCTCTCTCCACTAAAATGCAGGTACACTGCTTCTAAGTTATACATTCCTCATCCCTAACAAATGAGTACATTTACGTATGCCTAAAGCCCAAAATTGGAGTATTACTTAGGACGCGGGGCTAAAATTTAAAACAGGTAATATAATAAACATTTTAATTTTAGATAAATTTCAATTTTCCAATGATTAACTAACTTCTAAAGCTAGTAAAATAGCTCCAAAAGGTATCATGTTATCTTGAAGGTTTCTTGAAGGAATACTTGAGTTGAGACTCTCTTTTCTAAGGAAACATCCAGGCTTGCAATCCAGTTAGACTCGGGGGTAACAATATGAACTCAATATCACATGACGTCACGGAATATACCGTCGAGGACTACCTATTCCGGCTGAGCCCGGTCTCCATGACAGGTATCACGTATCCTACCATGACCTATATTTTCACGAGCTTGAAAGAAAATATAAATAAAGACTTTACTAGCTTTCAGGCCGCCTGTAAAAACCAAGCATTGAAAGTAGGTTCTGGAGAAAAAAAAAAGTTCACTCACACAAAGGAACAGGATCCTTAAAAAAATCCATGCGAAGTTGAACATCAAAATATAAGCGACTCTCGACTATCTAAATTTTGTAAAATAAGTGTTATGTTGCACCGAACATAATTAATTTCCCTTTGATTTTAAATTATATAAATTTATTTAACACTCGTAAGATTTGTGAAACGAAATTATTTACATTGATGCAAAAACAATCCACCAAAAATCCTACGTGAAATAATATAAAATGTCACATGAGCATTTAGAAAAGAGGAGCATCTCTGTCCACTAAAGAGCATATCAATCAATTTCATATTATCTCTAAGCGCCCCATATTTTTGATTATAGCACAGATATTGTAGGTTTTATAAAAATACATTTCAAATAAACGATTTATATTTGTAATAGTATTACAACTTTACAATGGTAAGTTATTTAATATCTCAAATTGTTAGGAAGAAATAATCAAAAATGAAAATTTTCGCTTCTATAAAGTGCCCTTAAAGTCATTTTAATGAGAATATTGGGGTTGCCATTTTGTTTGTAATGCTAAATAGTGTCTAGATACCAAATATAATCGAAATCGTTTCAGCGTATTTTGAGAGAATGAAGTTTTTATATTTTACTGTAAGTTATCCTTCAGTAAAATACCCTTAAATTTAGCTTTGGCTGTCTAATTCCTAAAACTCTTCAGGCGAACCTTATTAAAACCCTCAATCCGAAGTTTTAGCCCGATCTTTAAAATAGTTTCGGCTATATAAACAGACAAAGAGGCTGCATTGTAAGAAACAGGTAGTTCATCCCAACTGTCGTCATAGATTGGTAAATTAGGTTTAAGACACCCACTGGCCTACACATCCATATTAAATATCGTCACATCATCTCATTGCAGGTACGAAAAAACCCATTTATTATGTTGCGATATTTTGTTATAATTAAAGTATATATAGAAAATATATCCCTACAAAGATTCTCAAGTCACAAGGATCCCTCGGAGAGGTCTCGGGGAGTCCCAGGGTTCAGAGGAACACACTTTAATAAACGATTCACTAGACAATTTGATAACAAAAGCTGGTTTTTCCCTTTACTACTTTTCAAACTATTTACACACATCTCGTCACACACACAAAACACAAACAAACATAAACATAAAACACCAAATATAAACAAACACAAAACACGCACATTAACAATAACACAAACAAAGATACACACATTAACACACATACAAAAATGCACACATAAAAACACACATACATACATATATAATTACATGAAATAATTCATTGGTATCAGTCCACCATTGAGCAATAACGCCCGATCGACCACCATCTGTTGGCAAATATAATGCCAACTTATTTGGATAGAGGGTATCATGTGTTCAGCATAACAAGCCCTACGGCCGTAAATCTCAATTTTCTAGACTGGAGCTGCTAATTTTCCATTCAAGTAGCTCTTCATTTGGATGTCACATGGCTGAATGGACCTCGTTAATGATACACTGCTTCACGGAGTATCTGGAAGCACCGGGAATCAAACCCAGGACCTTTTAGATTGTAGTCTAGAACACTGGCCATCAGACCCCAGAAACGGCCCCGTAAAAATATGAAACCATCCTAAAATTGTATATCTGCAATTTTGCATTAGGTAATGTAAGCTTAGTGCAGAGTTTTCTTTAGGAAATCTTTTCAGAATAACCTCAAACCGAGCTGTTTTCTTTTCTACAACTTGGTAAAATGGGAGAGGGTAATAAAATGTGACACAGCTAATGTTAAGCGACCATAACCGTCTGTTGCGAACTAACAATCACGTGATCCTGTAGGTGCCATTTAGAAAAAAGGAAACGTTTATTCTCCTTTCCATATTTCAAGAGAGCGGACCAAGTAAAGCGATGTGGTTTTTTGTTTTGTCTTTGAGTTTAAGAGGAACTTCGACTACCATCACTAGAGCCCGGATTTTAATATAGACACTTATATTTTAATACTGCCAGTTAGAAATGTGAAAAGAGAAATGTCAATAATTTAGGTGGTATGGAACTGTACGAGTATTTTGGTCTTGATTTTACATATTAAAAAAAATTACTGAATTTTAGACGATATCAAATTAAAGTACATATTTTACGAGTTATGTTATCGTGGTTTTATTTTTATCTCACTTTTGGGGGCAATCAGCCTACTTTTAAATTATGTCACTAATTTTCAGGAAACCTGTACGTTCATAAAAGAATCGTATTTAGTGAAGGAGAAGGCAGTGAGCAAAGTCCAAGTCATGTATGCTGTCTCGAGAGAGAGAGGATTACGTTTTTGGGGACTGTGAANAGAATGCCGCGTTGCCGAACAGTGAGTGACCTCAGCAGCACGTCTCTCGCGCGGCGTGTCAGTTTGTAAACACAAGTCGACGAGTAAAAACCATAATTCTTGAACCTGTTTAGCTCATTTTCACGTTGTTATTTGGTCTGGAGTAGAAACCGATACAAACAAATGACAAGAACATAACCCAAAATTGTGTATGAATCTATTATAAATGCGAGGAAAGAAGGTTTATTAAATGTTACACATTTTCACATATTACATATATTGCTACATATTTTGTAATCTCATACTAAATAAAATCTGGGATCTAGTCATCACAGTAAAAAATAAGCTTTGAAAGCTTATGATAGTAAGGGACCTGCATTGGTGAGCATAAGGACCAAAGGGCCGTCTCAACCAGTCTAATTCACCATTGACAGGTGGCTTGAGGCTCAGATCTCGGTCAAGTGTAATGCGGGTATTTCTTACGCTCTATGCAAACTTTGGTACATTTCCTATTAAATCTAACTTCATTATCCTTGACTTTATAGTGTGAAAAAGATACATATAGCCTGGAACTTTGAAGTGTGAACACAATTCAGGGCTATAAATTTTGAAAAGTTATTCCAATACATTCACAGCACATTTTATCGAAAAGATGTCTCTTCTTTGATCTTGTTCAAATTTTTTTATTTTATCAATTTAAATTTTTTGTCAAAAAAAAAATTGTAGGGTGCACTACATAGCCTTTTTAGCGCTTCTGTATAAATTATACATAAAACGGGTAAGATATGTGAAACCGAATACTATTTATAGAAACCAAAAAACAACACTGCATACCACCAAAAGGTTACATAATTACATAAAATAATATACAATATTACAGAAAGGTATTATTTGTTATGTGCATTTTAAACTTCCTTTTTCCAAAATCTCTATTTGATAAAATATTTTTGGCTTTAGGTCGAAAGCTATTGATTTTATAAAATAATATTTCAGTTAAAAGTTGCTTAACCGTAAGAATCTTTCTACTATTAAATGATAAATTATTTGACATCTTAAATATCTGAAGAAAAATGGTACAAATAGGAAATTTCCGCTTATGTAAAGTGCCCTAAAAGTGATTTTAATGGGAAAATTAAATGCACAATATTGCTTCTAATCTTAAATAATATCTAGATACGAATTTTAAGCAAATCCATTAATATCAAATTTGAGAATTTTTTTTTGACCTTTGGTAAGCTACATTTAATTTTAGTGTTGGGTGGATAATTACGAAAATACCTCTATGGAACCTTATGAAAACCCTTGAAACCAAGTTTGAGCTTGATCAGCTAAACTTTTTTTGTTCTAGCCCCAGTAACAGATGAACTGTATTGCAATAACCACTTGTTCGGGTTCGTGGGGTCATTAAAAGTCAACATTCTTCTATATATTAAGGTAATTTTTATTTATGATCACGATACTTGCTCTATCGGAGGAGGGTGGCGAAGTAAAAATATAATAATTGAGATATAAATTTCATCAATATTTCAATTATTTGAATTTTACTTCATCATCTGACTGAGCTTAGTCTTTTGGTGATAGCAATAAAAAAATCATCTTGAAATTTGCAAACAGATCGGATCAACCGTGACTCTCAGTCACTCTTCGTACTAAGCCGACACATCTTAGGGGTAAGCAAACCGATCAATTATTTAGATACATCTGAATTATTCCCCACAGCAGGCATATAATAAAATAGTTTTAAGTCTTTTTCATGGCTGCATGCAGGTTTCTTTGCATCCTTGCTATAGCCACCACCAAACATATCCCGACATCTCATCAAGAAAGTGCCAACCAACTCCCGCGGAAAATATGTCAGATGGCTCATCAAAGATTCATCTTTCACTATCTTACATCCAGTCACTGACACTAAGAGGACAAAAGATGGTCGTCCACTAACGTCCTATAGGGACGTCTTCTGAAGAAGCAGTTCATTGCCGTATCATCCCAAGCTTTCTCTCTTGGAAGAGACGTGCAAGAGTTTTCTCGTATGGGAAACTATTCACCGAGACAACTTCCAAAAGTCGGAACTCCTTTTGTAATCGTTTCACCTACATACTCATCCGACGAAAACATCCCTTACTAGGAGCGGTAAGCAATGAGATTATTGGGTGCGTCTTAGGTACGTTGATGGATAGAACAGTCACTATTGATAAAACAAAATTCTTATGAATTTCCATAAAAAAAGGTATTTTTGATTAAAACTGTAAACTTGAGTGCAGTATAATATTAAGTTGGGGGGGGGAGGTTGTAAGTGGAGGATCCTTTTGAAGGTTTGCCTGAGGAAATAGCTGTCTCCTCTCTAAAAAAATAAGACTAACTTTAAATTCAATTTAAATTATTAACATTTTAAAGATATCAAATGAAGTATATAAATCATAGACTATCACGTCAATAAGACATGGTTATTAGTATTCTGATTTAAAACCCAAAATGGAGTCTTAGATACTTTCTTAAATAAATATAGTATTAATAATAGTGATTTGATGATAACAAATCGAATCAATTTTTCCAAACTGATTTTTTTTCCTTTTATAATATTAACCACTATGAAATTCTACATAGAAAATTAAATTTAGTTGGACTTTATTCTTAAATCAAACTATCGTATCACATTATAAGCAAAGATATAGCATATTAACATAATCATAAATGGAAAAAGCCCTTATTTAGATAAGAGTATATTTTTTAAAAATAAAACCCTACAAATATACTCTTCTCTATCGCTATTTAATGTATAAAGTTTATATACTCTGTTTTCATTTTCGTGAGTACAATTTAGAACGCATTTAAAATTTAGATTCCCCTTGAATATTAAGATTTTGTACATGAATAAAAAATTATATGGCACACCGCAAAAATAAGTTTGGAGGGGTAGGAACTATACAATTTTATGGGTTTTTCAGTTCATCCCTTACAAACGTGACTCCTTTCACCCTCATTCCCCTTCTACCACAAATACCATTCATCTCGAAAGAAATGCACGTCCTACTCACAATTCTTTGCATCTCCGACCCCCTCAAGCCCATGTGAGACGAGACATCGAGATGCTTCAACTACCCCTATATTCTCACCCTCCCTCTTCTCTTTCTCTTTCATATCACCAGACTCCCCTTTACCCACAACCCTCCTCTCCCTTACCCGACAAAGTTTTATAGACGTTTCGGTGTAGCTTGATGTCTGCGATACCCGCCCTGGGCCATTTCCCCTTAAGGGGCTCATGACCCCCATTTCCCTCATGCATACACTTCTGAGGGCCATCATCCCTCCCCCTGTTTGAAATGTTTTCCCTTCAACCCCACATCTTCACTGTATTGACAAATAATCAGACACGTCATCAGGGGACGCATGCAAAGTGCCTTCAGACCAACCTTCAATTTTTTTTATTTTTTTTCACCAATAAGTTTGTTTTTCACCTTCAGCCTCGGTTATTTTTTGTTTCTCGTAGTTTGAATATAACATTTCGGGATGTTGTGTGACTTTATTTTACTATTCAACGTAAGTTGGTACCTGATATGTCCTAGGAACACTCTCCAGGAGCATCAGGAAAGTGTCTCGGGTACAAATTCAACTTCGTTAAGTTGGCGATGTACCGAGAAAAGGTCAGTGTTTTTTGCATTTTCTATGTAAAAACTTTTTTTTTTGCCAAAATAAATAAAATATTGCTAGGGTACAAACAAAGGGTTTAATTTTCTTCACGCAGTGATATCAACAGTTGTTGAATGTCTATCATGAGCATAGAGGTATTAGATGAGAAACTTTATAAATTAAGAAAAGAAAGTTGTCATTTAATTACAGGAAACTTTTGAGAGTCATTCAACAACTGTTGATATCACAATATGAAGAAAATTAAACTTTATGTTTCTAATGGAGAAATATTATACACATTTTGACCAAAAACATTTTTTGTTATAAAAACTGCAAAAATATTGGTCTTTTTCTCGCGTTATCTACGTTACTACCTTAATTTCAGAAGAAAAAAAAGACCAAAATTAACTTATTTGTAGTCATCCTTGTAAAACTGTGATGATATGTACTCATCAAATGTTGTGCTTCCAACGCCTTTAGGTCCATCTCTATCCTCCTCTCCACCCCTAACCCCCTAAAACCCCAACCACTCTTTTAAAAGCGGAAAATACACGCGTAAAGCCACCGCGGAGGTAAACCAAATGACCAAGAAGAGCTTACGAAACTACCCCATTGCGTTTTGCCATCCGACTGGGGAGTTAAAGGGGTTTTTATTTAGGGGTAGTCGAAGGGGTGTGGGGTGTAGGGGGTGTGGTGATAGGAGGGTTGTAGAGGTAGGAACGGGGAAAGGGGGTGAGGTAGCCAACCGGCCACACCCATATATACACAATTTACAGACAACAGTATTTTAAGAGACCCATTCACGTCGCTCGTAGGAGAGTCTCATCCAGTGAATTATGTAACACACACTACAAGGGTGAAAAGGGTTGGAGGGGGGGGGGGAGGGTAGCCGTCGAGCCAAGGAGTGATCCCTTTCCATCCCTACTGGAAGACGGGGACAGGGGTAGCGCAGACCCGCACGACACTTGAGGGACTACTTGTTTCACACCCCGCAAGTAAGGTGTGACCACCGACCCATTTCTCGTAGTGAGCATTTAGTCTGCCCCCTTGTAGTTTTTTACTCCCCTACCTCGTCATAGTACTCATTTGGGTTGTACACATAAATAAAAAAAAACAATTACCCACTTCGGTGGCCGAATAGTCTAAAGCGTCACTCTCGCAATAGATTGGGACTGCACAGGATGGGGATTTTGGGGCTCGAATCCCGGTCATGTATATAACTACTAAATAAAGGTTTTCCATAATCTATCCATGCAAATGCCTGTACACTTTTATAAACTAAGCCTCCCACGTACCTAGCATATTGTTGTACAAAGGAGTCCCGATAATCTGATAGGTGTTCGGATAGCTGAAATGTTGAACAATACGGGAAACAAAATTAAATTAAATTGCATAATATATATGAAACTAGCAATCCAACACGTCGTTGCTGGTGACCCACTGTGGTAGTGTTAGAAATAGCTTAATTAAAAAGCTAGTTAATAATTGCATATTGCATATATTAATGAATCAAATAGCCGAAGCTATCATTTATGCATTTCAGAACATGATATCTAAATGCAGCTATCCTCACTAAAATGCATAAATGATAGCTTCGGCTATTTGATTCATTAATATATGCAATCCCGTACAATTATAATATAATTGTCAAATGGCAGCAATAAGCCAATTAGCGAGTCGCGGGTGGCTGCATTGTCTGATGGCTGTGATCTTATATAATCACATGTTTATAAGCTGACGACTTCCGCACGTCCATCATAGACTCTGCCTTAAACTATGAGTGAATAGTGAAGAATGACCAGTGGCACGGGACGAATCCTGTATAGCTCAGTGGTAAGAGCATTGGTGTAGGTCCGAAGGTCCCGGGTTCGATTCCCGTGTCCAGGTGTCATTTTTCAATTTTCAGAACGTGAAAACTCTGAAAGTTTGTTAGGTTAGGTTAGGTTAAGTCAACAGCCCGGGTTTCGATTCAAATGTATCTATAGAGGTAAATAACTCGTGGCTGTAACTCACCTGCAACCGTCTATATGTACTTCGGGATAAAGCCTAAACCATTTTACAGATTGTGCTAAACCTTGGTATCTATGATTTTCATAAGGACCTTCCGAGGGGATTTTGAAATTAGACACCGAACCCTAAGATTAAGGGTAGTTTACTGAAAGGCAAAAAAAAAAAAGATCAATTTTCTTGAAATTTGCTTGAAAGATTTTGATTACATTTTATATCTAGATACTGTTCATTATTATAAACAAGATAGCATTTTTCAATTTGCTATGCAAATTAATTTGAGAGTACCTTACATAAGGAAAATATTTCTATCTTCATCATTTCTCCGCAGCTATCAGAGATACGAAATAATTTTTTTTGTTTGTAATGGATAAATTCAAAAACTACTGTACCGATTTTAAAAATTCTTTCACCAATACAAAGCTACATTTCCAGTGAATAATATAGCCTATATTTTATTTTGAAAATTTAATTTATTCCTCATTAAAAAAAAAATCTTTCCTCGTTAAAATATTAGTGTAGTGTGTAGAAAAGGAGGTGTTTGTATGTGTGTGTGTGTGTGTTTGTTTGTTTGTGTGCGATACCCAGCCAAATCTACGGCACGTAGAGATCTGAAATTTTTAACATAGGTGTGTGTACGTGAGGGGGTCCGAATGCACCTCAAAGCAGAATTTTTAACTAGCTTTTTAATTAGGCTATTTCTAACACTACCACAGTGGGTCACCGGCAACGACGTGTTGGATTGCTAGTTTCATATATATTATGCAATTTCATTTAATTTTGTTTCCCGTATTGTTCAACATTTCAGCTATCCGAACACCTCTCAGTCCAGTTTATGTCAGATTATTGGGACTCCACTGTACAACAGCAACAGTATTCTAGGCACGTGGGAGGCTTAATTTATAAAAAGTGTACAGCCATTTGCTTGGCTAGATTATGGAAAACCTTTAAGGGAAAACTATATTTAGTAGTTATATATCTGACCGGGATTCGAGCCTCAAAATACCCATCACGTGCAGTCTTGGCAAAAATCTGAAATGAATCAAATAGCCGAAGCTATCATTAATGCATTTTAGTGAGGATAGCACCATTTAGATATCATGTTCTGAAATGCATAAATGATAGCTTCGGCTATTTGATTCATTTCAGATTTTTGCCAAGACCATTAATCGACAATAACTGAGAAATTTTCTGATATTACAAGGAATGTCGACTTGAGACTATGACAGTTTTTATATGAAATTTAAGACAGCGTGAAAGAAAGCACACTGTTAATTAGGTGGACGTAGATCATACCTCTCTCTCAATTGAGCGGACTGCAACTCGTACACGATACTATGATTAGTCCACGACTCGCCTACACTGAGAGAGACAGAGAGACAGATGGCATCGCGAAAATATTTTTTGTTTCGGGGGGGAGGGGGGGTTATTAAAAGTCGACATTTTACAAAAATTTCTAGATAATTTTTTTTTTTGACGATCAGAATAATTTACTCTGAGGTGTCGAGAGAAAGTACGAAGATTTAACTTGAAAGTAAATGTACCTGCATTTGAGTGGAGGGTGAATAGAGGTAAGCCATTTAGTATAAATCACCCGAACCGTCAAAGAAAATGCAGCGACGTTACGACCCTACACTCTACATCGGAAGTTAATGGAATTAATTCTCAAATGTAAGCGGGCCGCACAAAATCAGTGATAGGCCGCAAGCATACTTGGCCTGTAGTTTACTTTGAATTCTTTATTTTAATTTGGACTAGTGAAACGGTTTTATCATATCTGAATGGAGAAACCCAATTTTGATCTCGAATTGAGCTAGTGCTGCCATCTGTTGGACAATCATGAAACCTTTCTAATGCACTTTAGATTATGTTTAAAAAAAGGTATCTTTCATAATTAAATTAATTAAAACAACATGATTTCTGAATTTTTATTATGTGATTTTTTTCCTATTTCCCCTGTAGCATTCATATTTTAAAATATACAACCAAATTTAAAAAAATAATTCTAAAAAGAAAATAATAGGCTAATATATTAAATTGATTCCAATCTCACTAATGACAAATAAATGTAGGAGAAAACCACGTTTCGATATGTTTTCTGTTTCAAGCGTTATCTTGTTTCACATATCACGGCTAATCAGTTGTGACACGGCCTCTTTTAAGATTATATCATTACAAACGGTCCTGGCTGTACTCCACAAAATAACAGCAATTAATAAGGTGGTCTTGGGGTCAGATCCTGAGGTCCTGGGTTTGATCCATGGCATTTCCATATTTTCTGTGAAGCAGCGAGTCTAGAACAGGCTCAATTCAGTCTCGTGAGGACAAATGAGAAGCTACTTGAATAAATAAGTATTGGCTCTGGTCTAGAAAACTGAGATTAATGGCCAGAAAGTTCATTGTGCTGACCACATTACACCCTCTTGCCACAAATGTTCTAACTATTTTTGCCAACATGAAGCAGCCATGCCATCTGTATAGCTTGCTTGCGGGCTGATGTAAAGGAGTTTTAAGAAGAGATGCAACAGCATTTATGTTAGTGAGAGTGTAAAAACCGTTTGGGGCTAGCCCACAACTTAGTATACCAGACCAGGATTCAAATTCACGATTTACCCACCCTCCGGTGATCCAGTCTACTGTGAAAGTGACGCTTTAGACAATGTGAGCACTGATGGCTTATTATGTTTGCTTATGACGCTAATGGTTTTTTTTGTTTCTCTGTTAAAACATTTTTAAACCAGAGTGATGATAATAATTATAGTAATCTCTAGTCAAAACACGCAATTTTATGAGGGAAAAAGGGATTATATCATCAAAGCTAAGAGAGAGAAAAATCATGATTGGGATTTTTTTCCCTACCCTTCTTCTTCAAAAAAAAAAACTTTACCCATTTTCCAAGACGGTGTTAGTGGGTTGAATAGGAGAAAATGACATCAAGTCGATTGGTATTCCCTGTGGCGCACCGTTAGCCCTCTTTACCCCGCCATCCCCAACCCGTTTCTTGGTCAAAATCCTCCCCTCAACTTCCCCCTCCCCCCTGGATCTTGATCGGTTGGGCTAGATGCTCCTTGGGGGTGGGAGGGCGTAGCTCCGGGGTGACCGACCAAACCATCCGCTCGCAAAGCTCGCTAACAATGATGAATGACCACTTCGTATGTGGGAGTGCGGGGGTTATAGCCCCCTTCCACCCCTTTCTTATTCTTGAAGCTTCTGCTGAGCGTCTCTAAGGGGGGTATAAGTTGTAAATACAGACCCTTCCACTGTTAACCTTACATGTAAGCCTATATTTTTTTGAGAGAGTATATATTTATACTAAAAGGATATATATATATATGTATATATATAAATATATATATACAAACTAAAACATGAACCAATTGTCTTATAGTTTAAGTGCCCTCAATAGGCTAAACCCATCTGGGATTTGAACTCCTGCCCATCATGTTTACAGAAAATAAGACTATATAAGCCTCACATCGAGGGTCTAGTTGCGTGTCCACCAATGTGTGTGTTTTTATATGACGTCACACTCGCATTTTACTGGGTTCCCGGGGTGACCTGTCGGTCTAGCGGTAAGGTGTCAGACTTCTATGCTGGCGGCCGGGGCTCAAACCTATGTCCCGGCACAGATTTATCTGATTACCAAACCCTTCCTTCACCTCTAACAAGACATCTTGTGAATGTGGGGAATGCCAGGCCTCCACCGTGGTTCGGATTCCACGTTAAACTGTAGGTCCTCCATTTCATCTCACAATCACCCTACCATTACACATTAGCGTAAGTGCGTATAACGCGAACGGGTAGTAAGACGCGGTGCTAATAATAATAATAATAATAATAATAATAATAATGGGTTGCCGAGTGTTGGGAAGATTATAATTCTTTCTCTGTAGTAGGAAGGTAAAAATATATATACCTATTTACTTATTATAGGTATAGTATTGAGAATGTTTATTTATATGAGGTATTTAACAAGATATTCCTGAACTAAATGTTTATATAGGCATACGACTTATAAATTAACCTATATTCTAAAATAGACACAACATCCAGTCCCTCAGCCATTAATTCATCACCGTGAAAGGTGAAACGCTCATTTAATCAATAATACATACTCTGAAAATCGAAAAATGACACCTGGACACGGTGATCGAAACCGGGAACTTTGGATTAGTACGCCGGGTTCGATTCCCGTGTCCAGGTGTCATTTTTCAATTTTCAGATTATATCTAGATGGAGAAATCCTAGTTAAAAGCATAAATAATAGGTTCGGATATTTTTTATTCTTAATAATATATACGTCTAAGCAATGCCAGGAATTTAACCCAGGACCCTTTTGCCTAGTAGAAGAACACGCTACCAACTGAGATAAGGTGTTGGACAAGTTAGGTATCTCAAAATTTAATGAAGGTGCTACTTGTTTACTAATAATTTTACTATCATAATATTTTTACTTATTTTTCCCAACCCCACGGAGAGAGAAGTATTGTGATTGTCAAAAAAATCGAACTGGAGATTTTGATAAAAGGCGATGATTCATAACCCCCTTGAAAAATCAACTTTTGTGGTGCCGTTTGTCTGTCTGTCTGTCATGTCTGTCTGTCTGTCAGTCTCTCTGTGTCTGTATGTACCTCGGGCTAAAGCAGAAGCCACTTTACCGAGCGGACTAAAATTTAATATCTGGGGTTTTAATAATGCTAACCCAAAGGGATTTTGGAATTAGAGATTTAACACTAAATTTAAGCCTAGATTATTGAAGAGTAGAAATATATCAAATTATATTCTTAAAAATCCCCTATAATTATTTTGATTGTCTTTTGTGTCTAGGGTCGATGACCTGGCAGTCTAGGGGTAAGGTATCAGACTTCTGTGCTGGCGGCCGGGGTTCACACCTCTGTCCCGGCACAGATTTATCTGATTACGAAACCCTACCTTCACCTCTGACGAGACATCTTGTGAATGAGGGGAATGCCAGGCCTCCACCGTGGTTCGGATCCCACGTTAAACTGTAGGTCCTCCATTTCATCTCACAATCACCCTACCATTACACATTAGCGTAAGTGCGTATATCCCGAATGGGTAGTAAGACGCGGTGTAGTAATAATAATAATAATAATTTTGTATCTAGGCACTGTTTAACATTACAAAAAAAAGTATATTTCATTTGTTCATGAAAATGATTTATAAGCGTAAATATATAATTCTGATCATTTCTCCGCGACTATTTAGGGGTCAAATTATTTATCATTGTAAGGTTCTAAAAATTAAAAATGAGCCTATTTTATTTGAAATTTATTTCTATAAACCAATTACCTAGGAGCTGTAAGCAAAAAAAAAATTGATATTATATACTATTCAGATTTTTAACAAATGCAATTGATGTTTATGCTCTTCACTGGACAGAATATTTTCCTAATTTCTCAATGCTTCTGCAACCTTGTATATTATTTAATCTATGCTCTTTGGGGGAGTCTATCGGCACCAAATTACATTTGGTGTCACAAATCCTATGTAAATGTTAATATTTTAATATAAAAGTGATAAAAGTCTGTGATGCACAGTGTATCATTTATGTTTCTCGCATCTGGTCTGTTTGCTGAATTAAGCAGATTGGCCAGCCAGTCATGAAAATTTGTATATTATTCATATATAGTAGATAGATCGCTTTTGTCCTTATTTATTTTGACATGGAGGATTCAAGCTGACCTGATGACCTGACTGGATTTCTATTTAAGCCCTTCTACAAGATAAGAATCTTACCACCCTTCGCACATATTCTTTAAAGGTTAGCTCGTAATCTACTGACATAAATCAGAAATAAAGAAGTCATTTTATCTTTAAGGAATGTAATAAATATATATATATATATATATTATTTGACATTTACTTCAGGAACATTTTGATTTAAACTGTTTTGTGAGTACTTGAAACCAATGTCAATATGCTTTTGACAATTCACCAGTGACTTGGAATGTAACTGGCATTATTCGTAATTGTTGTAATTAAAAAAAAATTGCAACACTTTAAAAGACAGATAAGTTGGATACTAATGCTGGGGCCAACACATAGCTTGTGTCGTGTCCATGGTTTGTTAGTTCAAGGTATTAGACTCGAACTGATTTTGATGGCCCTTGATCATTTGTTTTTGACAAGTTAGAAACAATCTACCGTGTTCTACAAAATTATTTTGGCAAAGTGTACTCAATAAGATACAATATCGAGTATCATCGCATACAGTTTCATAGTCAGACTGAGTACACCTCAGGTGTGACTCTCTTCAAAATACAGGAAGACACCTACACTAACTTGAATGGAATGGGCCAGTTTCGCGTATTAATCTGACCCATTCCATTGTAATGATTATACCTTAGATATACTTTTCGTTATTAATTTGTATAAAACAAAATCTGATATAAGGCAATGATATTAAAAATTCACTATTATTTATCACTATATTTAACAGTAAGTGTCAACGTGGCCACCCAGGCCAAATCTTCTCAGAAGGCAACCAAGCGAGGAGCACAACGAATGGCTACATCCCGTTAAATCAAGTAATTTTCTAGAAGCCAAGACTTCGAAGTTATACCTTTTGGCAAGCATAGCATTTTGGTGGTTTTCGAATGGTACAAGCGTTTGTAACTCAAAAATATACATCTTTTCCTGTGGCTTAAATTTAGAGGGGGTGCTGCTCTAGAAAATTTTTAGCAGTTATTTTAAAATTGTGTAAAAGGAAAAAAAACATGTATACAAAGAAAATTTCTTCGGCAACTTGATAACATTTTAACAATAAAAAACTTTTTTACTTACTTTAACTTAAATTGTTACAGTTTAAGCTTGATCTATTCCTTTATAAATGAAATCCATTCTTCTTGTTTTAATTTGCGCAAAAGGTTCAATCATTATCTCCTTGATCTCTGGATGACAATTGAGGAATTTTTTCTCCATTGAAAGTACTGCAAGTGCATTTAGTCTTTTTGTTAAATAAAAGAACCGAAAAAAAAATGAATCAAATGGAATAGCTGGAAGCAGAATAATAATCTAATTCTACAATTTATCACATTCAAGAATATGGTACACGGTTTTAGGCACAACACACGCCGAGTTAAAAAAATCTCCCTTCCACCATCACGCCAGAGCCGGCACTGCGAGAGCAACAGTACTTTCTCTACTTGGAAATCCTATCTTCCTCCCCACCTCCTCCTATGTGCGCATGCGCACATCAGTCAGACCCCACGTCGCTGGCACTGTGAAGCGCAAAGTTCCATACAAAGAATTTTGTATCTTTTTTATAAACTGGGGGATGGCTACTGAAGTGCTGACATTAAGCTTAAGGAATAAATATTTTACTACAAAAATTAAAAAATAATTAAAGAAAAAAGGACTCATTATATTAAATGTTATCAATAATATCAAGTATAAATAGGGGTGCTACAGTTCCGCAGTGCCTATACACGAGCCGCCACTAATCTTTTCATTAAAATAATCAAGTTCTAATCGGGACTTGACAGATTATGCGCCGGGCACAAACTAGGATCAAGGATGATTAAAAGAAAAAAAAAAGTCAGCTCAGCTCCCTGTAAAGGGATTCAGCAGGCCTATCTGATCGCAGATCCCAATTGTTCAACCATAATAACAGGGAATTAAAATAACCATTAACACACATGTCCTATTATTAGGCTCAACAACGGTAGAACCTCAAATAAAAAAACTACCTGTATTAAAAAGTGTCACCCGAATGTGGTGGCATTATTTACTAACCTCTAGTATCCGACACAATCTCTCAGCCAGTAGCGTGTCTGTCTACTGAGCTAAGGTTCCCAGATTCGATTCCCGGTATGGCCAAAAAAATTATCATTGGTGAAATGTGGGTTTACCCTCTCCTATTGCTGAAACTAACAACCGAGGACTGGATGTTGTGATTGTCTTAGGGCCAGTTTCATAGTCAAATTTAATACGCCTCAAGTGGGCGCTACACTAAGTACAAGACGACACCTACCTAAACCAGAATGGAATGGGCCAGTTTCCTATGCGAGAGCGGCCCATTCCATTCTGGTTTAGGTAGGTGTCGTCTTGTACTTAGTGTAGCGCCGCACTTGAGGCGTACTAAATTTGACTATGAAACTGGCCCTTAGTCTTAAGTTGTATTGTAAGCCATACGTAGCTACGACCGGCCTAGCAAGCCGGTAGTGGAAAATATATTGCTTCGATAAAACACTGACCACAGTCTGGAAACAGTAATGGATGTAAATATAAAAAAACTAGCCACAGGCTGGAAACAGTAATGGATGTAAATATAAAAAACTAGCCACAGGCTGGAAACAGTAATGGATGTAAATATATAAAAACTAGCCACAGACTGGAAACAGTAATGGATGTAAATATAAAAAAACTAGCCACAGGCTGGAAACAGTAATGGATGTAAATATAAAAACTAGCCACAGACTGGAAACAGTAATGGACGTAAATATAAAAACTAGCCACAGACTGGAAACAGTAATGGACGTAAATATAAAAACTAGCCACAGACTGGAAACAGTAATGGACGTAAATATAAAAACTAGCCACAGACTGGAAACAGTAATGGACGTAAATATAAAAACTAGCCACAGACTGGAAACAGTAATGGACGTAAATATAAAAACTAGCCACAGACTGGAAACAGTAATGGACGTAAATATAAAAACTAGCCACAGACTGGAAACAGTAATGGACGTAAATATAAAAACTAGCCACAGACTGGAAACAGTAATGGACGTAAATATAAAAACTAGCCACAGACTGGAAACAGTAATGGACGTAAATATAAAAACTAGCCACAGACTGGAAACAGTAATGGACGTAAATATAAAAACTAGCCACAGACTGGAAACAGTAATGGACGTAAATATAAAAACTAGCCACAGACTGGAAACAGTAATGGACGTAAATATAAAAACTAGCCACAGACTGGAAACAGTAATGGACGTAAATATAAAAACTAGCCACAGACTGGAAACAGTAATGGACGTAAATATAAAAACTAGCCACAGACTGGAAACAGTAATGGACGTAAATATAAAAACTAGCCACAGACTGGAAACAGTAATGGACGTAAATATAAAAACTAGCCACAGACTGGAAACAGTAATGGACGTAAATATAAAAACTAGCCACAGACTGGAAACAGTAATGGACGTAAATATAAAAACTAGCCACAGACTGGAAACAGTAATGGACGTAAATATAAAAACTAGCCACAGACTGGAAACAGTAATGGACGTAAATATAAAAACTAGCCACAGACTGGAAACAGTAATGGACGTAAATATAAAAACTAGCCACAGACTGGAAACAGTAATGGACGTAAATATAAAAACTAGCCACAGACTGGAAACAGTAATGGACGTAAATATAAAAACTAGCCACAGACTGGAAACAGTAATGGACGTAAATATAAAAACTAGCCACAGACTGGAAACAGTAATGGACGTAAATATAAAAACTAGCCACAGACTGGAAACAGTAATGGACGTAAATATAAAAACTAGCCACAGACTGGAAACAGTAATGGACGTAAATATAAAAACTAGCCACAGACTGGAAACAGTAATGGACGTAAATATAAAAACTAGCCACAGACTGGAAACAGTAATGGACGTAAATATAAAAACTAGCCACAGACTGGAAACAGTAATGGACGTAAATATAAAAACTAGCCACAGACTGGAAACAGTAATGGACGTAAATATAAAAACTAGCCACAGACTGGAAACAGTAATGGACGTAAATATAAAAACTAGCCACAGACTGGAAACAGTAATGGACGTAAATATAAAAACTAGCCACAGACTGGAAACAGTAATGGACGTAAATATAAAAACTAGCCACAGACTGGAAACAGTAATGGACGTAAATATAAAAACTAGCCACAGACTGGAAACAGTAATGGACGTAAATATAAAAACTAGCCACAGACTGGAAACAGTAATGGACGTAAATATAAAAACTAGCCACAGACTGGAAACAGTAATGGACGTAAATATAAAAACTAGCCACAGACTGGAAACAGTAATGGACGTAAATATAAAAACTAGCCACAGACTGGAAACAGTAATGGACGTAAATATAAAAACTAGCCACAGACTGGAAACAGTAATGGACGTAAATATAAAAACTAGCCACAGACTGGAAACAGTAATGGACGTAAATATAAAAACTAGCCACAGACTGGAAACAGTAATGGACGTAAATATAAAAACTAGCCACAGACTGGAAACAGTAATGGACGTAAATATAAAAACTAGCCACAGACTGGAAACAGTAATGGACGTAAATATAAAAACTAGCCACAGACTGGAAACAGTAATGGACGTAAATATAAAAACTAGCCACAGACTGGAAACAGTAATGGACGTAAATATAAAAACTAGCCACAGACTGGAAACAGTAATGGACGTAAATATAAAAACTAGCCACAGACTGGAAACAGTAATGGACGTAAATATAAAAACTAGCCACAGACTGGAAACAGTAATGGACGTAAATATAAAAACTAGCCACAGACTGGAAACAGTAATGGACGTAAATATAAAAACTAGCCACAGACTGGAAACAGTAATGGACGTAAATATAAAAACTAGCCACAGACTGGAAACAGTAATGGACGTAAATATAAAAACTAGCCACAGACTGGAAACAGTAATGGACGTAAATATAAAAACTAGCCACAGACTGGAAACAGTAATGGACGTAAATATAAAAACTAGCCACAGACTGGAAACAGTAATGGACGTAAATATAAAAACTAGCCACAGACTGGAAACAGTAATGGACGTAAATATAAAAACTAGCCACAGACTGGAAACAGTAATGGACGTAAATATAAAAACTAGCCACAGACTGGAAACAGTAATGGACGTAAATATAAAAACTAGCCACAGACTGGAAACAGTAATGGACGTAAATATAAAAACTAGCCACAGACTGGAAACAGTAATGGACGTAAATATAAAAACTAGCCACAGACTGGAAACAGTAATGGACGTAAATATAAAAACTAGCCACAGACTGGAAACAGTAATGGACGTAAATATAAAAACTAGCCACAGACTGGAAACAGTAATGGACGTAAATATAAAAACTAGCCACAGACTGGAAACAGTAATGGACGTAAATATAAAAACTAGCCACAGACTGGAAACAGTAATGGACGTAAATATAAAAACTAGCCACAGACTGGAAACAGTAATGGACGTAAATATAAAAACTAGCCACAGACTGGAAACAGTAATGGATGTAAATATAAAAACTAACCAATAGTAAATGAAGCTAAATTTACACCATTCTGATCTAAGTAAGTGTTACTCTCTATTAAGTATATCACCGCACTTGAGGCGTGTTGTAAAACCCCTCTTACAGACCTCGTACCCGTAATCTGTTTTCTGGTATCCATAGAAGTTTTATTCGTATCCATATAATCCGTATCCTTAATTCCATGACCGTGCCAACCAATAAGATAGTCAAATACTCCGTCGAAAGAAAATCTTATACATCAAGCAATCAGCTGATCAATAAAATAAAATAACTCTTATTTTAAAAAGAAAGCATCCAGGATATACAGTAGCCCCTGGCTTCTTTGGTGCTGACTGACAGCTGACGGCTTTGAGAAGTTCCCAGACCAAATTATGAATCCCTACGCCAAACCATATGATCTGTAAAAACATGTGTTTAGCAGCAGTCAATTCTGACAGTCAAAATTTAGGTATATACCTAAATGTTGACTGTCAGAATTCAGTTGTGAGCTGTCAGTTAGCACCAAAGAAGCCATGGGGCTACTTTACTTGAACCAATTAAGAGTATATACAAACACAATAAATATAATAATACGATTCTGAACTATCAAAATTACAATTGACAACTGATCCTTCAGCTGCCATTGTTGCTTTTATTTCTATGCACGTACACATATTTACTTAACTGTGATTGTTAGTCCGTATAAATTAGTGAATATGATTTTATTTTATATTGACCAACTTCTATGTAGTATGGACTTACTGATCAGGACTCTATCGACCGAAAAATTTGATACTCTTGCACAGAATTTTTACGGACTATGGACTATGGACTTTTGGACATGGAGTCTGTAGATGTGACTTAAGAGTGACTAGCCTTAAGTCTTAGAATAAAAAAGACCATACATTTATAAAAACAGATAGAGCCACTTCATTATTTCCCCCCCCCTCTTTTTCTCTACACGTAAAAGGTAAAATATCTCTCCTAATTAAACCTACACTTGTTTAACTTCTTTTTTTTTCCCCCTTGTCCATTCTTGTGCGTCGGCTTGAAAAACAGAATTCAGAAGAAAAAGAGAGTAATTAAACATAAGTAAAAAATCTCATCTACATGAATAATTACATAGTTTAGGTTTTAACAGTTTTAAAATGTGAAATTATTAATTACATTTCTTCTAGTTTCCCTTGAAAAAATAGGAAAAGTTCCAAATAAAAAAAACTAAAATAGAGTCTACCTTAAGAAAGACTATTGAGTTGAAGAATTAAATTATAATCTCGATGGAAAAACCTTTATTTTTTTGGCTATATATTTATTTAGCATTGCACCTCACTTTTTTTTAATCACCGTGTCTTACTATCTGTTCCGGCTATACGCATTTATGATTTACTCTAAATGGAGCTGGGTTGAGGAAGGAATTATTTTAGAGGTCCGCATCTGCGTGGAAGGAAAGTGGGAAACTATTTAGGAGAAAAACACCCCCAGTACTCCCAACTGGAATTCAAACCCTGATCTCCCTCATCATCAGCAGCCCAGTTTATTGAAAGAGTGATGCCTTATAAATTCTACCACTGATTCGCGCTTTATAAAGCATTTGCCGTGTATTCATCCGTCAAGACATGTGATCTGAAGATATATTTTTGATAGCTATTATCAATACTTATCAAATCAGCAGCTTGATTTTTTTTAACAATCAAAAATACTTATATCTCTCCAAGGGGTCGAGGCAAAGTAAAAAAAAAGACCATCACACTCCACCAAAGAGCATGAATCAAATAATATAAGCTGTTACAAAACCATTAAGAAAGGAGGAACCTCTATGTCTACCAAATAACATATTAATATATTTTATTTCCAAAGACTTGAATCAAAATATGTATATATTTTTTGGCTTATAGCTCAGAAACGATTGGTTTTATAAAATTATATTTCAAGCAAATTAGTTTTATATTTAATAGTACTACATATTTCCAATGACAAATTATGTAGAATATCATATTGTTACTGAGATATGATAAATATTGGATGCTGAAATGTGCCTTCAAAGTCATTTTCATGGCAAAATAAATATTTACGTTTGATTTTCTAAGTTAGAGAGTTATTTATTATAGATGAAATTTAATCAAAATCGTTTGAGCAAATCTATTTTTCTTTTTTTTCCCCTTCAGTAAACTACCCTTAATTTTAGGGTTGGATATCAGGTTCCAAAAACACCTCGGGGGAACCTTATTAAAACCCCAGATACCAAGTTTTAACCCGATAAGTATAATTGTTTCGGCTCCAATCGCTAATACAGATAGACAGCATCGTAAAGTCCGTTAACTGTAGGAATTGTTTCTGAAAGGCCTTTTTCCCTACCAGAAATCTATTATATAGTAGAATATTGGTAGGAAAAAAGACCTTTAAGAGAGTAATTCCTACTGTGAATGAAGTATAAGAACTTTTTTTTTGATTGTTTCAAGAGGTCATGAAACGTCAATCTCTTTTACGATCACAATACTTCTTTCTCAGAGGTGCAGATAAAAAGTAAAACTCATTAAACTCCATAGCATCAACTCTCGAACAAGCCATAGCGACACAGAGGTGGCCCAAATCTGACGAAGAGCCCTCCAGCCATTAATCTTATTTTTCTAGACTGGAGCCGCTACTTCTTTATCCGTCATGAGTTGACGTCGTTCCAGAGCCAGCCCTTCACTGAAAAAAAAACAACTGATAATGCTGGGGATCGAATCCTGGACCTCTGAATCTGTAGTAAGGAACTACCATTATTTCACAGAGGTAGACAAAGGAACATAAATACAAACTCAAAACATTATAACGTCTCTAATTCGCATATTTATATTCGCATTACCTCGCATCCTCCCCCTCCCTCCATATGGCCTAACCCTCCAAAAACGAATAGTTTCATTGAGAGCGTGCATCACATGCCCATCAACTCTATGGTACAGTCGGCTAGAAATAGTAAATTTACTCGAACGCTATTGCACGTGGATCATCTATGATTAAACATTGATGGAGATAAAGAGATAATAGAAGTTAATTGTATAGAACATTGTTGAAATATTAAATTATATTTGGAAAGAAACTGTTTTTAAAAGGCCCTTTTTGACCATTTTAGAATGGCTTCACATTATTATTATTATTATTATTAGCACCACGTCTTACTACCCGTTCGGGTTATACGCACTTACGCTAATGTGTAATGGTAGGGTGATTGTGAGATGAAATGGAGGACCTACAGTTTAACGTGGAATCCGAACCACGGTTGAGGCCTGACATTCCTCACATTCACAAGATATCTTGTCAGAGGTGAAGGAAGGGTTTGGTAATCAGATAAATCTTTGTCGGGACCGAGGATTGAACCCCGGCCGCCAGCATAGAAGTCTGACACCTTACCCCTAGACCATCAGGTCCCCCTTAATGGCTTCACAGATAAGTTCTGTGCACATATATTTATTTTGGCTTTACAGAGACATTCTTTAGTTATTAACAAGAAACTTTGTCGCTTTGTCCCCCATCGTCATTTCAGGAAAGTTCGGGTAGTTATTTAAATACGAATGCATTGCAGACATTTCTGACATGTTGGCCTGCTATGACGCATGCTTAGGCTTTCTAAGACTGGAGACAAAACTATTTTACAACTTGGTCTAAAACTTGATAGCTGGTGTTTTCATAAGATCCCTGTGAGAGATTTTCAGAATTAGACATCTAACCCTAAATTTAAAGGTAGTTTACTAAAGGGCAAAAAACAGAAATAATCAATTTTCTCAAAATTTTGCTTTAAGGATTTTGATTAAATTTTAAATCTAGTCATTGTTTATCATCATAAACAAGATGGAATTTTTCCATTTTCTCATGAAAATTATTTAGAGGGTACTTTAAATAGGGGGTGATTTTCCATTTATCATCATTCCTCAGCAACTATTTGAAATAGGTACGAGATATATTATCAATGTAAAGTTGTAGTACTATTAAAGATAAAAATATTTATTAGAAACATATTTTTTATGAAACTAACAGAATCTGAGCTATAAGAAAGTTTAAATACTTTTTAATTCAGGTGTTCAAAAAATAAACTCGATTCCTATGCTTTTTGGCTGATATTTCTCTTTCCTCAATTTTGTTTAAGAATGTTTTAGTTACTAATGTTATAGTGTAAGTGAGAGAGTATATTATTTAATTTATGATATTTGATGTAGTGATTCTACAATGTATACGACTATTTTGTTTCACAAACCTTAGTTTTTAATAAAAGTTTATTTTTAAGATAAAGGAGAGGGGAAGTCAAAGCGCAATTCCATTTATTTCTTGTGGTCAACATTGATAGCAAGGTCTCCACCATGGTTCGGATTCCACGTTAAACTGAAGGTCCTTCATTTCATCTCACAATCACCCTACCATTACACATTAGTATAAGTGCGTATAACCCGAACGGGTAGTAAGACGCAGTGCTAATAATAATAATAATAATAATAATAATAATAATAATAATAAAAACATTGATAGCATTTTACTATAAGTGTTATTTTAGATTTACTGATTAAATTTAACAAAAGTGACAGTCTCAGATCACATGACTTGACTTAAAGGCGCTATATGAGAATAGATAAATAAACTTTTCTAGTCTTTCGTCAAATGGTCCAAGGCATCACTTTCTTAATAGACTGTGGTTCCTATGATGATAAATGGGGCTTCAAACCACAGTCAGGTCTACTGAGGTGGTGTTTCCTATGTTTCTTTTAGCATTTTTTTCTCCATGCAAATATGGGTACACATTATCTAAATTCAACCGTCCTCTTCCCTAAAATAATAGCTTGATTAGTACAAATGCGTGTGGCTCAAAAGGTTTTGTGAAAAGGTGCAATATAAAACGTTAATATATTCATACGTCAAGTCATGTGATATGAAAATTATACTTTTGATAGATGTTAATAATACCTTTAGTATAACAATAGTATTATTGTAAAATGTTATCAATGTTAGTAGAAAATAGATATGATGGATTAAAGAAAAAAGCGATTATATTATATTTTAATTACGGTTATAGCTACATCTTAATATAAATCTGTAAATTGAAAAATGATACCTGGACACGGGAATCGAACCTGGTTATATTATTATTATTAGCACCACGTCTTACTACCCGTTCGGGTTGTGCGCACTTACGCTAATGTGTAATGGTAGGGTGATTGTGAGATGAAATGGAGGACCTATAGTTTAACGTGGAATCCGAACCACGGTGGAGGCATGGCATTCTCCACATTCTCAATATGTCTTGTCAGAGGTGAAGGAAGGGATTCGTAATCAGATAAATCTGTGCCGGGACCGAGGATTGAACCCCGGCC
>CABFOW010003019.1:31090-63474 GCA_902141385.1 Timema californicum
AGGGAAGGTAAAAAAAAAACAAAAAAAAAAAACGGGAGGATTTTTTTTTTCCTAACCAGATAGGAAAAGAGGGACTTCACCAAATGAAATACATTTACTTTTCCCTCTACCTGGAATCGTTTTTCTTCATTGATTGGATGAGACACCAAGGTGATTTACTGGCCTACTTCAACGAACGGCTATTTTAGACATCCTAACACCCCAAAAAACCCTCCTCTCCCCCCTCCCCCCACCTATGTGGATGAACATATATAAATATATAAACTTAGTTTGACCCCAGGGGGGGTACCTAAAATAATTTAATAGACGTGCCGCCTGGAGTTAGGGTCCGTCCTGGTACACATTACGTCACTTTACTCGTAAAACCACATTTGTCTAATTCATGCTATATCTTACTTTTTGGCTGTCCATAGCTCATTGACTGGATTAATTTGATATCAATGAAGGGTACAAGGGAAAAAGAAGGAAAGTCACATTACACCCATTTTTCAGGACATAAACTTTTACATCTCAAAGCATGAAGGACCACAACAAATCCTTTATGGAAGAAAAAAGATGACAAACTTTTCTTCAACATAATATAAAGTTAATTAGAAAGGTATCATTATTTTCTAACATATGGCATAACTAGCTAAATTTGAACTCAAATTTGACTTTCCCCCCTTTTAGCCTTAATTTAGTTTGACTTTAATTGTAAAATAGCTTACATTGAATTAAACCTCTGAGGAGGTTTTATGAAGAAAAAATAAATTCTCTCTCTCTCTCTTTCTCGGTTAACTATTTCAAATCTACTCGTTTTCTGTTATGTATGAAGGTGGGGTTCTGAGGTAAAGAAGGAGTTACTGGCAACATTGACAAACCATTGTTATAAAATATTTTTTATATATATATTAAAGGGTAGATTGACCACCATAGGATGACCACGCTGTTTCTCAGTAATAACCATGCAGTTCCTTTAGATATAATATCCAGCAGTGGGATTCAACCTTTTTTTGTTCACGTATTTCCTGATATAATTTATCTTCAACTTTGTAGCCCCAAATTCAATCTTTAGATTTAATAATATACCTTTAGGATGAATAAAAAAGGAGATATGTAGAGAAATGGCACTCCCAAATCGCATGTCATTACGTCTGAGTCTCTTTGTATAACCCTAAATCTAGCTATTATTATTATTCCGTGTGTATAATTAAATACTATAATTTAAAATAATGATTACCCACTAAGATATCTTCACGTGCCCACGATATGCTACCATTGATATAGAATCTAACATTGTTTAAAGGTAGTTTTCTTTATTTAGAACCATTGGAATAGACGAGTTGATCACAATACTGCCTTAAGATACAATTAAGGTGAGAATATAGGGAACACGAGTAAAGGGAAGTGTATTCGAACCTTTTATATCAAATCAAATAAAATATTGCTCCAGTAGAAACGTAGAATTTAATTTTCTTCTTATGGAGATATCAACAATTGTTGAATATATGTCAAGAGTGTTCTTGAATTTAATGACAACCTTTTCTCTTAACTTAAAAAGTTTCTCATCTAATGTTGCTATGCTAATGACAGCTATTCAACAACAGTTAATATCTCATTATAAAAAAATAAACTATTCTTCTACTGGGTAGTATTCTATTTATTAAGACCAAAAATATATTTTGATATAAAAACTGTAAAAATAATAACTTTATCTTACTTTCCCTTAATCTATACCTTAAGCTAAACTGTACCATTGTAAATCATACTAACCAGTAAAAAAAAAGACATAAAAATAACTAATAATTTGGTGCGTTATAGTTTAGAAAATGTTTATCAAAGCTAGATTCAAACACTCGCCTTTTTGTCATTTGTAAACTCAAAAAATGTGAGACTAGCACCAAAGACTATGAAGCCACCAGAGTAGGCTTCAATTCTTAAATCATCACTGTATTAAGATATCTAAAATAATTATATATCTTTAAAATATAATATCTTTTTTCATCTGGTCCCACTTCTCGTTCGGGCTACAAGCCTGACACATTTGTGTACTAATTACGCTAATGTGTTAGGGATGATTAAAGTGGAATATAGAGGAAACGTACCCACCCACATGTGTGTAGAAAAAGTTAGAAGACTTTGAGTAAAAACCACTCTCAGTACACCAGACCAGGATTATAACCCCAATATCCCCGTGATCTGCACTCGAGTTTATTGCGATCGTGATGCCTTAAACTGTTCGACCACCGAAGTGGGTGGTAGATATATTAAAATCAATAACGAGTGTACAGCCCTGTTTTCAAATGAAAAGCTTTATCTAATATCTATAAAAGTTAATATATCTATTCTCGTGTTAAGTCTTGGGATATGTTTATGTTTAATTTGAGCAAAATATCAACAATTTTGACCGAAAAAGAATGTCTATAACTTAATTTAGAGTCTCTTCCAATGAAAATTGGAGTGCATAAATATTTTCTAAATATACCAAAATTTAATGTGTACTTAAAATGAGATATACCTGAAGTTTTTCTATTTAGGCTTATTTTTTTAATTGGGTAAGACTTTGATAAATAAAACTATTTTAATCAACCGCAATCAATGTGTTGGTTTAAAAATGACCTTAAATTAATTTAAAATCACAACTCCCAATAAAACCACGATGGATATGAGTTCCTTTTACCTCAAAAGAAAATAAACGACTCATTTAAACGAAGGATTTGTTTAAGGTAATTCCCTTTTTACAGTTGATAGGATAAGGATGACCTCAGTTTCTCATTGGCCCAACGGTCATCCATCTTGGAATAACAACAACAACCAGGAAACTAAATTTTTCACACGTTGCTAGAAATTAGGCAGCATTGTGAAATTAGACAACACAAGCGTTTGAATGATACAAGGGAAAAAATAGTCCAAGTCACATTATAAACACTTTCCAAGGCACTAACTTTTATATTATATCAAACTCCATAAGGAACCTAGCAAATTCTTTTCTTTAAATTCATTTAATCACCAAGACCTCTTTTAGCCATATTATAGAGTGTAAAAGAAAGGTATCATTATTGTTTAAAAGATGGCAGAACTAACTCAATTTGGATAAAAAAAAATTTGCCTCTCTTTTTTTCCCCTGTGCCGTTAGTTTTTTTTTAATAAGCTGTTTCTTATTTTATGAGGTGGCCACACGTTATATGTTTATGAAGAAGCACTTGAAGTCATAGATAACTCATATTTAAGAAATTGTTTATATTATAACTGCGATCTGTTACAAATAAAAATTAAAACATTACATCACCTTAAATTAGTGAACTCGCCATTGATTGATGATTGTAACTATTTTTAAGGTGTTGATATTTTAATAAAACAACATTATCATTCCGGAATATAAAATTGTAGAAAGATGTATTACTCTTTTTACTTTCTCACTACCTTACAGGTAGAGAAAGTGTAGTGATAGTCAAAAAGATTGAACTCGAGATTTTGATGAATCTCGGCGTTTCATGACCCCCCGAATCCAAAAAAGTGGTTATTTACTTTCCATCTGTCTGTACCTCCAACTAGAACCTAAACCATTTTACCAATCGGGCTGAAACTTGATATCTAGGGTTTAGGGTTTTTATAGGGTTGCCCTGAGGGATTTTTGGAATTGGATATCTAACCCTAAAATTGAGGGTAGTTTACTGAAGGTTAAAAAGAGAAAAATTTGATTCTCAAAATCAGATCTAATGATTTTGATTAAATCTCATTTCTAAATATTCCAAACAAAATGGCTTCTCTCGATATTGCGGCAAAATGACTTTAAGCGCTCCGGACTGATGTGTAAATTATCTTTCTTTATAATATCTCCTAAGCTATTTGAGAAATAAAATTAGTTATCGTTACAAATATGTAGGTAGGTATCTTTATAATACAAATATTTTATAACGAGCATATTTTTTTATAAAACCAATAACTTTCAAGCTATACGTAAATATATATATTTTTAATTTTCGAACACAAAAGGTAAAGTATTGCGACTGCAAAAAAAAATCTAACCTGAGATGTTAATGGATGTCGACGTCTCAAGACCCTCAAACCCTAAAAAGTGGTCATTACAATTACGTTTGTCTGTGTGTCTGTTTAAACTTAAAATTAAGAGTAGTTTAAGAAAGGGCTAAGAGAGAAAAAACAGATTTTCTCAAAATTGACTAACGATTTTGATTAAATTCGTATCTTGGTGTTGATTAAGATTATAAATAAACTGGCTATTTTATTTTATCATGAAAATGAAATTTAGGGTATTTTATATAAACTGAGACTTCCGTATCTTCACAACTATTTGAGATAGTAAATAACTTATCATTGCAAAATTGTAGTACTATTAACAATAATAAACTTGTATATGAAATATATTTTTATAAATCCAACATCTATTGAGATATTGGCAAATATATTGATACAATTTTGTGAGCTTTAGTTGTAAAGAGATACTACTTAAGTCTTAACGCAATAATTCTTCCATGTCATAGAGTAGTTAATTATAAGTAAGTCTCAAAAAGTTTATGTTGTTTTTACTTAAACCTCTTAAGGAGAAATGTTTGTACAACAATGATATATATACATTTTAGACTAAATAGTCATTATTTACATTTTTTATTGGTCAAAATGTATAAATGAGGAATTTAATAGAAATGCGATGGCATGAAGATCTGTAACACCTAATAAAATGTCGACAATTTTAACCGGAAGTTGAAATTTTAATATGAAGTGTTCACCCTTGTGGACCCAGTATTGTTTTTTTTATCGGTACAAACATACAAATGAAGACATTAATTCCTTAAAAACAAAATTATAAAATATGAAACCTGGACTAAAAAAAAGTTTTAAATTATAATAGTGCAATTTTTACTTGGGTTTGCTAGGGTATATTATTTCGTTTCACATATATTACGAGTTTAGAGTAAATATCTCCATTTTCAAACAATAGTACCGTTTATTTAAATAAAAGTTATTTTTTTCTTTTTGAAATAAGTATGATTTTATGAAAACATTTACTGCTCTTTATTTATTTATACAATTTCAGATCATGTCTAGTATTACTATTTGAGGGCTTTTTATGTTAATGTTATGCAACAAGAGGTTGGATGGTAAAAATATTGTATCTTAATGTTTAAATTAATTATTAATTTCAAGAGTCTACAATTATTGTTAAAAATATCTAAGTAATAGATGTATTAAATGTTACATTATATAAATTTTACATAGCTATCAAGAAAGGTAAGAGTAGAAAAAAAATATTTTTAAACATTTACAACTGAATAGTTTTTAAATGAAAGTATTGAAAGATATTTAGTTCTAATTAATGGCTGCAGCATTTTTTTAAACCATGAATTGTAGACTGTTACATTGTGCCAAAAATAAATGTACATTAATGTTGAATATAACCTACAAATTTCAAATTGATAACTAACTTGTAAATGGGTTTCAATTAATTTACCGAAGGGAAGAAGTAAAAGTAAATTCAAATCAATACATGGGAAACTAAATTAAAGGTCATATATGAAAAAAAAAATCAAGATTCGAACTCAATTATAATTTTGTATGTACAATTATTATATATTTCAATTTAAGAGAGCATATATAGGCCTATTAATGATGATTAGAAAAAAAAGGCACAACAATTGAATAGCAGAAACCATATATTAATGTTTTCCATTTTTTGAACTGAACGACAGATTGTGAGAACAAAAGTGACAGTCTAGCTTTGTCTTGTGACGTGAGACTAAGGGTTTAAATTCAGCCGGGAGAAACTTAGGTGGATTTATTTAATGTAGTTCACACTATGGTTAGTTCAAGTTATCTAAGATTTCCTGCTTACCTTTCCACCTGAGAGTAGTTAATTAATTATTAATATCGGTGTAACCTTCTTTGGTGGCCACGTGGCTTAAGGCACTGCACTCACAATCGATTAGACTACCGATGACGAAGAGATCAAGGTTCAAATCTTGGTTGGGTACTCTGATTTTCTAAAATGGTTCTAACCTTTCTCTTCATTCAAATGCATATACTTTTTTTTTAATATAATTTTCTCTATCTCTAAAACTATTATAAAGTTACTATAGTACTATAGTACATAAGTGGTTAGCCAACCAGGTAGCAAAACATGGGGCTTAAAAAATAGCACATATGTTGAATATATTGCTACCTTTACTATCTTTAATTTTTAATAGTAATACTAATAATAATAATAATAATATTTAACACCGCGTCTTACTACCCATTCTGGTTATACGCTTTAAGTACTAATTACTCTAAAGGATTGGGAATTGGGAAGGTTGAATTAGAGGAAGTGAACCCGAATTTGCGTTGGGGGAGAGTGGGAAAAACCTTTTGGAAAAACCACGCCCAGTTCACCCGACCGATATTCGAACCTCGATCTCCCCGTCCTCATCAGTCGAGCTCAACACGACAAGCGCGTTAGCCAACTACGCCACCGAGGCGGGTAGTAATACTATTGTTACTTCGTTACTAACAGACCTGAATATAAGAGAGGGCGATAAGCTGATTGTTTTAGGGACCAAGAAGGTTATATTTATTGGTAGTTTACCCATAATTGCGTGGAAGGAGGGTGGAAAAACAACTTTTGAAATAAACCTCAGTACACCCGTCTGAGACTCGAGCCTTAATCACCCCTTCATTGACAGTCTAGTCTATTGCGAGAGTAGCGCGTTAGACCACGCGGCCACTGGAACGGTCTATTTATTGTTATTTAAAAAAGTACCTCACAATAAAAGCACTTAATTTTACATTCGACATTAAAATATTTTGAAACTATCCCTCATTATTATTATTATTATTATTATTGGGTATGAATGTCCCGTCTCATATCTCACGTGATCCAAAATTATTTTCTCTCAACAAATCTTACAAGGTGAGCCCTACAGGCCGTTGAATCCACAGCGCAAATTTCAGATTTTTCGAATATGACTGTTATCATAAAATAAAAGCCATACTCAGAGATATATTTAAAGAACTCTCGTATAACTAACTTGCTCTGCCTTTGAAAATTTAGATTTACACTATCTGTTTTATTTGTTTGTTTATTGTTATGCTTGTAATACTTTCAAGTTATTTATTTATTGTATTTTATTATATTTCATTAAAACTCATATCCTATTTTTTGTAATTATTCATCAGTATGTATCATTATTCAGCTAGAGTTTTTTTTTAGTTATTATGCATATTTGTAAGGTACTTTTACACTTTTCAATGTTGGCCTGTCATAGATCTCACGATTGTCGGCTAGTGCTTTAATAAATTTAATTGAAATTATTACTATTCACAAGTAGTTTCCGATTTTGTGAATGTGGGGAATGCCAAAATTACACCGTGGTTCGGATTCCACGTTAAACTGTAGGTCCTCCATTTCATCTCACAAACTACCCTACCATTACACATCAGTGTAAGTGTGTATAACCCGAACGGGTAGTAAGACGCGGTGCTAATAATAATAATAATACTTTATATAATATCATTATTATTGTGATTAGTTTTTTAACATTTTAAGAATATGATCTGAACCCCTCAAAAAATTGATTACACAAATCAGTTTGTACCTGACCATAGATCTGACACGGTTTCAGACAATTTTTTTTTTTCAAACTTTAAATATACGCTATAGGGCTGGGGTTAGAAATATTTTTAGGCCCCATTCAATTCTTACATTTATTAAAAGACCTGCGATATCCCTTTGTTTCCCCATTCTACTTTTTCTTCTTTTTTTCCCCATACATCTTTCTTGTATTTATTCCTTATATTCAATATTTCCTCCAATACTTGTTTTCTTGCCTTTATAGAAATTACATAAAACAAATAAACTGTACAATCCGTTTATTCTAAAAGGTGTCAGTCTTACCTTGATTGATTACACTATGGCCCTATCTAAGCTGTAGCATAGTGGAATAATGTAAGGTAAGTCTACCTTTTCGTTACTATGTAGTTTTCTTACGCAATCGACTGAAAATTGCTTACGAGATTAACTGGTTAGACGTGATCGATCATTTCCATCCCCTGGTATAGGGTACATCTCTTAATTTAAAAAGATTTATATATATATTTGATGCTAGGTCTTGTGGCATTTGGAAATACTATAATGAAGGAAATAGTAATAATAATAATATTTAGCACCGCATCTTACTACCCATCCGGGTTATACGCTTTAAGTACTAATTACTCTAATGGATTAGGAATTGGGAAGGTTGAATTAGAGGAAGTGAACCCGCATTTGCGTGGAGGGAGAGTGGAAAACCATTTAGGGATAACAACCCCCAGTTCACCCAACCGAGATTCGAACCTCGATCTCTCCATCCTCAGCAGTCGAGCTCAACGCGACAAGCGCGTTAGCCAACTACGCCACCGAGGCGAGTAAGGAAATAGTAATTGTAACTATTATGCCTCTTATAATAATTATTTAAATGACTTAAACCATTGATGGAATTTCAAAATTGTTTCTTAAACTAAATTTAAACACACCTTTGAGGGAAATATATTTTGGATCATCCTGTACATCAAGATTAACATAGTCTTCCCGCAACTCATTAAAAAAAATCAAGTTAAGTGTAGAGCGAACACAAGTGAACGTCATCTATTTATGCTTCAATATTTAAAACAAATGGTTATCTAGTGACTGTACCAGATAATTAATACCTTGAATGAAGCGCGCCAGGTAAAACCTTATAATAGCGTCCTGTTAGCGAAGAGAGAAAAAGAGACAGTATAGTATGCATCGAAATATGTGTGATCAAAATAACGTTAATACAGTACATATTTCTCGAGCATTTACCACTATAGCTATGCGATCTTTATGAAGAATATTCCATCACTCTTCATTTATTAATGCCGGATATTTTTCATGCCAGGGAGACTGGGGTTTGAATCCCTGTTGGGTGTACTGGGGGTATTTTTTTTATAAACGTCTTTTTCCACTCTCCCTCCATGCAAATTTAGGTATACTTTAAATTTAACCTCTCGCATCTCCAACTCATTGCGTAATTGATACCTATGCGTCTAAGTTGAACAGGTTGTAGGATGGAGTGCTAGATATATAAAAAATACATATTAATATTTATATTACCCGCTTCAGTGGCTGCATGGGTGACCTAGTGGTCTAGTTGTAAGGTGTCAGACTTCTGTACTAGGGGTCCGGGGTTCAATCCTCGGTCCTGGCACAGATTTATCTGATAACCAAACCCTTCCTTCACCTCTGACAAGAAGTGTAATAATCACAACTTGTGAATGTGGGGAGTGCCAGGCCTCCACCGTGGTTCGGATCCCACGATAAACTGTAGGTCCTCCATTTCATCTCACAATCATCCTACCATTACACATTAGCGTAAGTGCGTATAGCCCGAACGGGTAGTAAGACGTTGTGCTAAATATTATATATATTATATATCTATAAACACCTTACCTCAAAAAACATTAGCTGGCTATGATATTTTTACAATTTTTATTTGGGGTCTCACATTTTCTAGAGAGCATTTTCAGTCTTTAATTTAACAGTATTAATATTAATTAAAAGTGCAGCACTGCAGTTGAAAGTTAATTCTCAGCCAGATTTTGTAAATGATCATCATCATCATCACTTCCATCTGTTTCATGCTTGTGGCCGGGTCAGTTTAGTAAAACTCCTCCATCTTCCTCATATCCTTCCACCATTCTTCTCTCATATTAACACTTTCTGTTATTTGCTCCTACCATCTTTTTCTTGGCCTACTTTGCGGTCTTTCTCCTAAATAATTGATCGCCATCATTATCTTTGGCATTCTCTCCTTCTCCTTCCTCAATACATGCCCATTGAATTTCATTCTTGATTTCTCTACTATCTCTTGTATACCAACATCCTCATTACATGGACATACCACCTCATTTTTGCTTCCTCTACTATCTCATGTATACAAACATCTTCCTTACATGAGCATACAACCTTTTTCTTACTTTCGCTATTATTTCTTGTACTCCACCATCCTTATTACATGGACATACCACCTCATTTTTGCTTCCTCTACTATCTCATGGATACAAACATCCTCCTTACATGAGCATACAACCTTTTTCTTACTTTCGCTATTATTTTTTGTACTCCACCATCCTCATTACATGGACATACCACCTCATTTTTGCTTCCCCTACTATCTCATGTACCCAACATCCCCATTAAATGCCCATACCATCTCCCTATTGCTTCATCTACTATTTCATGTATACCAACATCCTCATAATATGACCATATCATCTCCACCTTATTTCTTCTACTATCTAATATACTCCTTGTACCCCTAATCTTCACCCAGAAATAAAAGAACAAATTTTTAAGGGGCTAAAATTATTTCAAAACAGGTACGCCTTTTTATATGTCATGCCAAACACTATCCAGATATATATATTTCAAACCAAATCGTTAGAAATATTTTCAAAAAGTATATCTTAAAACACATATAACATATCTAACTTGAAAAAAAAATCACCAGACCGTTTCTGATCCAGGCTCAGGCACATACATACAGACAGATTATATCGTATTTAATTATATATATATATATATATATATATAATGAAATACTAATTTTTGGCTTTGGGGTCAGGTAAAACGTAGGTATTATTAATTATTTTTATTTTATTTTTATAGCCTCGTCTTTTTACTTTTTAAGATTGTACTCTGATACGTAATAATCTTAAGGTCAAAAGTTTTTAATGATTAGGCCTGCAATACAATCTTTATAAATGCACAAGTCTATCGCGTCAGCCCACAATCAAGCAGCTGCCGTCTGTTGGCGAATACATTGCCAACTTTTAAGGATATGGGGTGTCATTTGGTCAGCACAGCTAACCCTCTGGCCACCAATCTCAGTTTTCTAGACTGGACCTATACTTTTCTTTCAAGAACTTACTCATTTGTCTTCACTAGGTTGAGTTGATTCCTTTTTAGACCCTATGTTTCATATAAAATCTGGACGAGATTGAACCCAGGACCTCTCTCTAGTGAGCAAGTAAATTTAAAAAAAAATCATAAATTCCGCAAAGGTCTAATTGCTAAGCCTATGTGGGAAGGCTAAGGGCTTATATTTAAAAATAGGCCAAGACTTATTTTCATTGTTGACGAAACCCTCAATACATGACGGCGCTTTGCAACAAAATCAAATAAAAATTATTTTAATAAATAATAATATATGTTAAAATTTTCTAATGTTTTAACGTTAGGTCATTGTACTTAAGTGTAGAGGAGTCGTCCATCCGTTCAAGAGAGACATGTAATAAAAAAAAAGTTCTGAACGCTGACAGCTTGAAAACTTAATGTAAACATTAACCTTAAGGTGTTACGTTGGTAGGCGTGGTGTGGTTAGTAAAAAAAAAAATGTATACAGTCAGGTGTAATGGGTTACTTAATTCCGCATCGGGCTAACGAATAATAATAATAATAATAATAATGGTAAAAATCAAGGGAATTTTAGGGAGGAGAGAAGGGAGGGGTTTCAAAACTTAGATATGGATTGAGGGGAAAATAGAGAATCCATAAAAAGTAAAAGTGAGTTACTGTCAGTTTTGTTTTCTCTCTCTCTCTCTTTCTCTCTGCATTAATAACCGGCTGTCCGTTTCAAGACATGTCTGTCCATGGCATGTACGAAAAATAAGAAACACATGTGAAGAAAGAAAAAGAAAAAGAGACAGGACTGAATAGATATGTGAAATATTAAGTTAGTAGAATCAAACTGTAAGCTGAGAGCGTGTTTGTTTGACAACTCATAATATACTTATTTAAATATATCTTATAAGAGTTAATTTTTTTTTTTCATTTCTTTTTTTTTTCGATGTAAAAATGTTCAGTTAAAATATTGAATTAGACTTAAACAAATGAAAGCATAATAGACATGAAGTGTATGTCACGTGCGTATTAAATGAAGACGCTAAGAATGTAGATACGTGACGTGTGAAATAGGTGGGTGAAAGGGAGTAGAAGGAAAGGGGGCATGGAGGGGGGAGATAGTAGTAGGTTTTCGGAATATTTTTAGAGTAACAACCAAATCCAAAGGGCTTGTTAATAATATCGTGACTTATAAACATGAGCAAGATTTTTCAACACTATTTATTATACATATTTTTTTTATGTGTGTGTTTACAAACAAACAAACAAAAATGTCAGGGAGTAAATTAAAATGTTATCATGAATACGTTAAGTGACTTGATGTACGGTAGGTGGGACGAGAGAGGGGTTTTTTTGAGGGGGGGAGGGAAGAGGGTTTTTTACATATATGTACTGACGTCCTCTACAGCTCATAACCTGGACACGTTATCATTTGCTTCTGGCGTTGGACAACAATTTTTAAAATAGAGAGTTTGGTTCGAATCACGGCTATGGCTTAATCTTAATATTATGAGTACGCAAGAAATGGTTACCAACTTTTGTGTATTAATCACAACTTATGAATGTGTGGAATGCCAGGCCTCCACCGTGGTTCGGATCCCACGTTAAATTGTAGGTCCTCCATTTCATATTTTTTTTTTCATTTCTTTTTTTTTTCGATGTAAAAATGTTCAGTTAAAATATTGAATTAGACTTAAACAAATGAAAGCATAATAGACATGAAGTGTATGTCACGTGCGTATTAAATGAAGACGCTAAGAATGTAGATACGTGACGTGTGAAATAGGTGGGTGAAAGGGAGTAGAAGGAAAGGGGGCATGGAGGGGGGAGATAGTAGTAGGTTTTCGGAATATTTTTAGAGTAACAACCAAATCCAAAGGGCTTGTTAATAATATCGTGACTTATAAACATGAGCAAGATTTTTCAACACTATTTATTATACATATTTTTTTTATGTGTGTGTTTACAAACAAACAAACAAAAATGTCAGGGAGTAAATTAAAATGTTATCATGAATACGTTAAGTGACTTGATGTACGGTAGGTGGGACGAGAGAGGGGTTTTTTTGAGGGGGGGAGGGAAGAGGGTTTTTTACATATATGTACTGACGTCCTCTACAGCTCATAACCTGGACACGTTATCATTTGCTTCTGGCGTTGGACAACAATTTTTAAAATAGAGAGTTTGGTTCGAATCACGGCTATGGCTTAATCTTAATATTATGAGTACGCAAGAAATGGTTACCAACTTTTGTGTATTAATCACAACTTATGAATGTGTGGAATGCCAGGCCTCCACCGTGGTTCGGATCCCACGTTAAATTGTAGGTCCTCCATTTCATCTCACATTCACCCTACCATCACACATTAGCGTAAGTGCGTATAGCTCGAACGGGTAGTAAGACGCGGTGCTAATAATAATAATAATTTACCAACTATTCAAGGTTCACCAAATGTGGTGCCAAAGCAATAAAAAGTCAATTTGTGTATTTTTCAAGGCATCAACCCGAAGGTTGGTTTGATGTGATTTCTATCCATCCAGCACTGGCCAAGGACTTTACCCTTCAGCTGGATAGTGCTGCCTGCACCATCCGGTCAAAATCCCGTTTACTAAGGGAGTTCAAAAAGTGTGGTGTTTCCACATTGCCTTCCACATTGAGTCTCCACTAGCGAGTGTGACAGGCCATACCAAATTTGCCGGGAAAGGTATTTTCACATAACTTCAAAGGGTTCTCTTACATGCAGCATTCAACATGGAGCCAAACAATTTACTTCCCCTCTCGTAAGAAAGTTGCGCTACGGATTTTTATCGCTTAAAAATATCTGTCACCCTCAGCTGGGTTTGAACCCACAAACATCAGGTCCAGGGGCAAACACTTTACTCCAATACCGCCAAGAGTGGCACGTGTGTTTTTTTCCTAAATATTTTTACACTCTCTCTTCAGGCAAATGTGGGTTCACCTCTTCTATATTCAACCTTTCCTATTCTCTAACCCATTTGCGTACCCAGTATTTAAGAGTATATCCCGAACAAGTAGTAAGATGTGGTGCTAGGTATGATAAAAAATGACTTGATATCCATCAAAGGGACTCTTGTTATTTTAGTTTAGTTTGGAATCAAATACTCATGACCCACTTCCGTGGTATCATGGTCTAAGGTGTTACTCTCACAAAATAATGGAGTGTCAATGATGATGATAATCAGGTTAAAATCTTGGCTGAATGTACTGAAGTATTTTTTTATTATTATAAATTCTCCCTCCATGCAAATACGGGTAGAATTTTTTTAAACTCAACCTTTCTCGGCCCTAACACATTAAAGTGATTAGTACATATGCGTACAACCTAAACGGGTATTAAGACGTAGTACTTAAAAAAAGCGTCAAATATTATCAACGTTGAACGCGAAATATATATATTTGTATTTTCTAAAAAAAAAGTTTCTAAAATGTAAATTGAGCTGTAGTTAGTATCCCGTACCACTGAGCCACTGCCTGAAAAACGGTGTATAAATTAAGTCTCTATACGGCTAGGAAACAAGACGGTGCAATATCTTCCCCGATAAATGGCTTTCAACCCACATCTGGTAATAGCGTCCTCCTACTAATGAAATGTCATTCAAGATAACGCGTTTACAACAACCGTCGAGTAGTTATTCTTGATTTATCCTCCTTTTTTTTATATCATCCTTAACTATTTCGATTCGAATAATCCATTCTAACTGACACGACCCAAAAACCAATGAAGCTTTCTCTCCCTAATAACCCCTTCCCTCTCCTTCCCATACACCCTTTAGAAATCTTATCAAGGAAGAACATAAACGAGATGAACTTTACATCTGTTTCTTTTTGATTGGGTTTTTTTTTGTTAGAAAAACAAAACAAGGAAAAGTGTTGAGTTACCGTTGAGGATAGTGGTACATGAAAATGTTATCAAGAAAGTTTTATTTTATTTAAAAAAAGAAAGAAGTAGGAATGTTCCATTAGTCTCGCTATGTTAGTTGCCCTGTAAACAGAACGGAAAAGAAGATACAAGATGACAAGAGAGTGAGAGAGAGAGAGAGATATGAGAGAAAGGAAAAGGACGATCAATTTGTGACAACATGGGTAAAAGGCATCCAGCTTCGTCAGCCCAGTCAGTCTTTCCTCACAGCTGAAAATCATTTCGCCGACTCATTCTCGGTTCTAGGTCCACATATTGAACGCCTCTAACCTCCCTTCACCTCCCAATCCCCAATTTCCTCTTCACTCACCCTTCGATACCTTTTTTTTAACGTCCCTCTCCATCTCTCTAGTCTTCTACAACATCCTAATTTGTTATCTGTCACTTCTTACTAATTCCCTTATTTATTACACATCTCACGTTTGCATCACCCCCTTCTAACAGTTCACGCAAAGTAGGAATAAATAATTCTCGATTGTGCAGGCGTCAGGTCACAAGGATTGTGTCTGATTCTTGATCTCGACTGGATGACTGTTTCGTTGTTGGTGTATTTTTTAAATTCGCGACCCCTTTTTCTCATCATATTTACTATAATCGAGTGTTATTAACTGAGAGTATATTTCATGGGGGTTGTGAAATTGGAAAAAAAAATCACAGGTTTATCATCATAAGCCTCAAATGTAAATTTAGAATTTGCTTCAATTTTGAATGTAAGCCACAAACTTCAGTGCAATGAGAAGTTTAAACTTAATTATAATTTAACTACATTTATATTGTGTTGCCTTTTTATTTTATGCGTTAATAAAGAAGTGCATATGTTACTATATGACAAACTAAGTTGTTTTTTAAGAATTCGGTAATTCTACTTGAAAATAATATATACATCAAACTAAATCATATATAATCCACTTTGGTGGCCACGTGATTTAACGCGCAACCCTCGCAGTAGAATAAACCGAAGTTCGAATCCCTGTCGGATGTATTGAAGGTAGTTTTTTTTTTCAAAAATGGTTTAACACTCTCCCTCCACGCATATACCTGTAACGTATACTTCCTTTAAATGTAAATTTACTAATTTCTAAAACCATTAATGTAATTAGTACATGAGCGTATAGTCGGAATTGGTAGTAAGACGCGAAGCAAAATAACAGAAAAAAAACCCATAGATATGCTTTCCTCTATATCTCATGTTGCACACCCCTTCCTCATAACCAACATGAAAAAAACTGAACTTTTATTTTTATCTGATCAGAACCGTTAACTTGAAATGTTTATTGGAAGAACCGAAACTGATAAATATTTCGGTTCGCTTTATAGTTTACATCAGCGGTTGGCAACCTTTTAAGGTCTCGATCGACAACACCAGTTATGACCGATCAAGGTTTTTTGGTCACATCCAAATAGTATATGCGAGATTAGAAGACGCCCGTGATCGAATTGAAATTAACACGAGATCGAATGGTCTATCGCGATCATCCAGTTGCTAACCTCTGGTTTACACAAATACGATATAAGGGAAGCTTCTAATTTTGGGTGAAGGATCTACATGTGTCTCCTAATTTCACGCGAAGGACGCACATTAGTCTCCTAATTTAGCGTGAAGTATGAACATGTGTCTTCTAATTTTACGTGAAGTATGTACACGTGTCTTCTAATTTCACGTGAAGTATGTACACGTTTCTTCTAATTTCACGTGAAGTATGAACATGTGTCTTCTAAATTCACGTGAAGTATGAACATGTGTCTTCTAAATTCACGTGAAGTATGAACATGTCTCTCCTAATTTAGCGTGAAGTATGAACATGTGTCTCCTAATTTAGCGTGAAGTATGAACATGTCTCACCTAATTTAGCGTGAAGTATGAACATGTGTCTCCTAATTTCACGCGAAGGACGCACATGAGTCTCCTAATGTAACGTGAAGTATGAACATGTGTCTTCTAATTTCACGTGAAGTATGCACATGTGTCTTCTAATTTCACGTGAGGTATGAACATGTTTCTCCTAATTTCACGCGAAGGACGCACATGTATCTCCTAATTTAGCGTGAAGTGTGCACATGTGTTTACTATTTCTTTCTACTAAATTTGGAAGCTCATGCGAGGATTAGTTTACCAACCAAGCAGCTTCTGGGTGGCATGAATGAAGTCGACTGTGTGGGAACTGTAACTACAACTGGAGTCAGTTAAAGTTGAAAAGGGATGTAGAGGAACGTAAGTTAAGGCAATGAGTTTTGAAACTTATTTTTTTTAACAAAATTTGTTTTTGTGACAATAAATAATAATTCATTTCTATAGATGCATTCAGTATGATTTTTACTCTCTTGCATTTTTCTGGAAGAGAGATTAGTTTGATCGTCAAAAAAATCTAACTTAAGATTTTGATGGATGTCTAAAACCAAAAAAGTATTTTTTACAATTATTCTGTTTGCGTGTATATTCCTGGTACTGAAGCAAAATATATATAAAAAATACTATTTGGGCTATAACTTGGTATATGAAGTTTTTATAACATCTCTCAGAAGAATTTTGGAATTATATATATCCATCCCTAAAATTAAGGGTAGTTTATTTAAGTGTGAAAGGAGAATAAAAGCGATATTCTCAACGATTTTCTCCAAGGGTTTTTGAATAAATCTCGTATCAAGACATTGTTTAACATTACAAACAAAATGTAAAGCCAATTTCCCAATGGAAATGAGTTTGAGGGTACTTCTCATAGGCAAACATTTCAAACTTTGATCATATCTTCGCAACTGTTTGAGATACGAAATAACTTACTGTTACAAAGTTGTGGTGCTACTAAAAATAATCCACCTGTAGTTTAAATATTTTTTTTATAAAATCAATAGTTTTCAAGATATTGGCTAATACATTTTTTTTAAATTGAGGCCTGTGAAATCGCTTGTTATACTCTTGGTGAGCAGAGATGTTAATTTTCCAGTATGCTTCTGTAACATTGTTTATTATTTAATTTAAGCTCTTTGATAGTGTGCTTATGTAACAATATATAGTATTTAGATTCAAATATATATCGAGATTTTAGTGAATAACTCAATTTTTAGGAGAAGGAGTGAGAAAATATATGCTATAATTCTGTACCAATCATTTACATATAGGCTGGTTATCTCTATTTGTTTGAAAATTTTCTCATCCAAATTCCATTATGATCATGACAAATATACAATAATAGTTGTTATTAATATATGTAAACAAAAAATAAATTAAACTTACATAAAGAAGCAATATTTTATCCATTTGGACCAAAAATTTATATTTTTATATAAACTTCATGATACTGATCTCAACACTGAAAAATAGGTCACCTGAATAAAAATTTCAATAAAAATAAACTAATGTGGATTTTATGTAAGGTTAATTATAATTTATCTAACGGATCTAATAAAATGTTAAAAGTCTCCATCTCCCTCTATAGCTACGGTTATTTATGTTGTGCTTGCAGGGGACACGATTTAAGAACACTGATTTTAAAGTTACTATAGAAAAACAATTTTTATTGACCAAAATAAATAAAATGCATTTCCATTTGAAACACGAGTATAATTTTCTTCACCCGGTGATATCAACAGTTATTGAATATCTGTCAAAGGTGTCGTGGAATTTAACAAAAACTTTTCATCTTCATCTAAAAAGTTTCTCATCTAATACTGCTATGCTAATGACAGATATTCAACAACTGTTGATATCACCATGTGAAGAAAATTATTTATTTTGACCAAAAAATTTGCTACAAAAACTTTAAAAACACTTCTATTTATTGGCTTCCCTAAGCACCCATCTTTTAATGAATAACCCCTTTATAAAAGGAATACTGATGTGTGTGTGTGATAAATTGCCTATCAAAATAAATTATGTTATATAATGTACACTAATTTATTACCAAGTTTCAAACCAAGGTCTTTTACCGAATAGTTTTGTTTTTTCTACCATTAATAGTCTCTTGGTGGATTGTAATTTTAATAAATGTGTCCACCATTTTAATAGCCTATTCCACATACCATTAAAAGAATATTCAAACAACAGCCTACACCTCCCGTTAAAAATCTCTTTTTCTACATTTTTCGTTTGAAAACAGTGAAATTGGTATCAGTTTGATAGATGTTTTTATTTTAAAATATATATATTTTTAATAGCTTTTTTTACTATGGAAAAATTGATTTTATTTCCCTCGATTTCAATATTTTCTCAAGGAGAACACGAATATAGAAGACCACATAATGATGTGACGTCTGGTTAAGCTGTATTACCTACCAAAGCTGATGTTATCCGTGAAGTGAGATGGGCTCTTAAGAATTCTGGTCAGAGAGGTATTAATTACCTAAAATAGATGTTATCCGTGAAGTGAGATGGGCTCTTAAGACGTCTGGTCATAGAGGTATTAATTACCTAAGATAGATGTTATCCATGAGGTTATATGGGATCATAATACTTCTGGTTTTATCTGTATTAACTATCTAAGTTAAATGCTATCTGGGTGTGAGATGGGCTCTCAATTTCATGAACGTCTTAACGAATGCCCTTGAATAAAGTTAGGGGATATCCCCTACCATCAGTAAGATCAGGGGATTTGTCTTAGTCTATGGAGAACAACAGAGCATTGCTTTTGTGTGATGACTACAAGCAGGGAGCTTCCATAATACGGTATCTTTCGTTATATAATTATGTACTAGCGATTCCTATACGGTCATATATGGTCAGGTCCATATAAGGGTTGAAAGTCTATGTATGATTGTAAATGACTATATAAATAGAAAAGCAGTAGCATCTGACATCCATTTTGAAGTATAGTTCAAGAAATTAAATAATAATTTATACGTTGAGGGGGAAAAAGAAGGCATTAGTACTTTACTAATTAAGTGATCCGAACCCCCATTTTTTGTATGTGTGTACAATAATTTTGTTCAGACGTCTGTTAGTATATAAGCCAGTAAAAGGAATGACAACTTGATATCTCCAATTTATCTTGGTGAACTATTAAGACATAATTTACTGAGGAGATAAACCACGGTTTTTTCCGTTCACATTTGTTATAAGAGAGTAACAAAGAAGTTCACTCAGAGTGTCAGAGTGAGTGGGGTCATGCCTTTCAACTTTGCTCACCTAATTTATCATTCATGGTTACTTACCCTACCTAACGCAGACATACCCTCTTTACTGTATTTGATTGTTTTATTAATTAATTAATTTTACTAACTAGTTTCTTGGTCCATACCAGTGGTCACATGATCAAAGGTGCCAGTTTTACACTATACCAGATACTAGATATACTAGATTAACAGCAAAGGGTAGGTCTAGGGTTCGAATCTCAAACAGATGCACTGGCGATGGATCTCCTAATGAATTGTGTCGTTATGGTTAACCCATCCCTTTCCACAATAATGATGGTGAATTTCCTTTAAACTACCTTCCTAGTCATTAGTATTTACACACCGCGATTAACACCCACCGTGGTGTTTTTATTAGTGGTTTGTTTATGCGTTTAGGATGTTACTGGACGCTTGAACCCAGATCATAGTTATATTAATTATTTTGAACATCTCCTAAGTAGAAGACCGTTCCAACCGCAGTGTCTCCCAACTGGTGGTTCATGAACCTGCTCCAGTCCGCTAATAAATTAAAAGTAAAAATCATAGGTATATAAGAATATAATGGATCTTTGAGAATTAAATAACATACACTTTATTTATATTTGTATTTTTACTCTCCTTTTTGTCCTTCTTCTGTTGGACGGATAGCCTCAATCAGGAACGATAAAAACCATCTTGGTTTCTGATATTTATGAATTTCTGTTCATCTATTCTAGCAACTTAAAAAATCGCTAATTGGTAGTAACTGAATTAAATGTAAAACCAAATCATAAGGGTTTTCGAAAACCTCATTCTTTTGTCCTGAACATGCTAGAAATAAAAATTATTACAAAAAAAAACCCAATCTCCTTTTGTTGCACGAGGTGGTTCAAAGTCTCGTTATAACAGTGTTATCCTAGACAGAAACCCCCTGGGGGGTCGTAGTGGGGTGCCTCTTTGGAGTTCACTGTTTGATGGAGAAGTGGGGGCGGGTGAGGGGGGGGGGAAGATAGCGGGTCCTGGTTACATCGCTCGCACCTTTTCAAACCAGCATAGCGAACACCTTAGACCTATTTAGTTATAAGTGAGTAAAATTAATTGAAATGTTTATTACTTCTTGTGTGTGAAGATGGTTGAATTTATAAATGTTTTAGGTTGTTGGTATTTCCCTCAGATCACTGATCACGTGCTCTAAGGCACCATTCATGCAATAAAGTGGATCGTCAGTAATGGGGAGATTTGGTATCGTATCTCTACTGAGTGGGATGGGATTTTTTTTTAAAATAATTATACCTCTTCTGTTATTTTACGATAATGCTGGAATTATTTAACTTTGATAACTTCCTCAACGTCTATCTCTTAATTTAAATAATTGACAACGTTGTTTACGGTCGTGATGAGAAGTGTTACATGTGATAAGAATATTGGGGTTCAAATCTAGGTCAGGTGTACTGAGGGTGGTATTTTTCCCCTGAGTAGTTTACCACTCACTCCTTCCATTCAAATGAAGGTACGTTTCCTTTTGATTCAATCTTTCTCATCGTTAAATAATTAGTGTAATCTTACATGTGCATATAACCTGACAACACTAACATGTGGTGTTGAAGAAACTTTTTTATTTTTCCTCTCACTAATTAAATATTAATTGTTCAACTAGAACCCAAATCAAATGTTAATTCGTTAGGTGGGAGTGTAGGGGACGCGAGAAAGTGATAGTATTTTTCAATTTTTTACAGAAATCTTTTTTTAGCCAAACTAAATAAAATATTGTGCTAGAAGAAATATGAATTTTAATTTTATTAATATTTTGTTATCAAAAATTTTTGAATATCTGTCAAGGATGTACTGGAATTAATTACAACTTTTTCTATTTATAAGGTTTATCACCTAATACTGTTATTGTAGTTACAGATATTCAACAACTGTTTGTATCAGAATAGTAAGAAAATTAAACCCTGGTTCTACTGGAGCAATATTTAATCAATTTTGTACAAAAAAGGTTTTGCTATATAAAAAGGCAGATTAAATGGCCTTTACCCGCGTTCTTACATTACCACCTTAAGAATGGATTTTTTGAAATATAATATTACAGCAATTTTACACCACAAACTGAGTTAAATGGGCCATTGAAAACGTGTGCCCTTTCTTAAGCCAGTGATACAACTATATACACTAGCCCCATGGCTTCTTTGGTGCTGACTTCTGACAGTCAACAATTAGGTAAATACCTAAATTTTGACTGTCAGAAGTGACAGCTGCTAAACACGTGTGTTTGCAGATGATATGGCTCGGCGTAGGGATACATAATTTGGTCTAGTAACTTTTCAAAGCCGTCAGTCAGCACCAAAGAAGCCATGGGGCTACTGTACACATATTTTATTACAATTCTATATTAAATAAAATAGTTTAAATTTATTAGTCATACTTCATTAATATAAAATTTATATGAAATTTTTGATTTAATAATGTTTTGAAAATCATTGTTTCACCGTAGAATATACATATACTTATTTGTGAGTAGGAAGAATGTTAAGGTGTCCAGGGGTCAGGATGGATAATTATCTGGAACTATTATTAGTTAAAGATTGATAATATGAGAGCCTGAAGGGATTCGAGTCTGCCAAAAAAAATTTAAAACTATTTTTAGAAAAAAATCTCCTCGTGAAGTAAATTAAAACATTTCCTAAAAGAAGTTAAAACAAACTATATCACCCAATTAAATTCTACGACAAATATCACCACGTCTTTCTGTCTCGTGAAGATGTCACGTAAAGCGAACGCTTGCCAACATAACTTTCCAAACTCATGGATGTAGTACATTTGTTTGAAACTAAAGTCTAAACAACAGCTGCCGCTTCCGCCATCTGTTAGCGGACGATCGAACCTCTCATCTCAGGGAAGCTAGGCTAACTCGAAAGAACTACAGTAGCCCCATGGTTACTTTGGTGCTGAATGACAGCTGACGGCTTTGAAAAGTTACTAGACCAAATTATTTATCCCTACACCGAATCATACAATCCGTAAAAGCATGTGTTTAGCATCTGTCACTTCTGACAGTCAAAATTTAGGTATATACCTAAATGTTGACTGTCAGAAGTCAGCTGTGAACTGTCAGTCAGCACCAAGGAAGCCACGAGGCTACTGTATATATATATATATTTTTAAATTATTAAGTCTCGTTTTACTAAGTTACACCACCATTTCAGTAAAACCCAAATGAAATCTGAGATTCACGAAAAAATTACCTTTTATTAAAATTGTATATACTTTGTTGTTCAAGATACTATCTTTTCAATTTACAATTTACAGAGATAAAAAAAATTCCAACTACGATTATAAATTATCTTTTAAGGTACATTTCTATGTTTAGTAATGATTATGTCCCAGTATAATTATAGGACACACACTTAAGGTGGGAATGTAGGAAACTCGAGCTAAGGGCGGTGTTTTTGCAGGTTTTTTTTTTATAAAGAAACACAATCAAGATAATTCAAATAGTTTTCCAATAGAAATATAGAATTTAATATTATTCCCATGGTAATGACAACAATTTTTTGAATACCTGTCAAGAGTGTTCTAGAATTTAATGGCATTTTTTTTCTTAGTTTAAAAAGTTTCTCATCTAATGCTGGCATGCTCAAAAGAGATTTTCAACAACTATTAATATCACTATGTGAAGAAAATTAGTCATATAATTTTTACTGCAGGGTTATATGATTCCTTACCAAAAATGTATTTAGATATAAAAACTGTAAAAATTCTGTCCTAAGCTACTGTTTACTACATATACTCCCACACTGAGAACTCGCAGTACCATTATTCATAACGTCTCTGAATCATAATTCACAATGTATCTTACAAATGTGATCATTTATTTACCATTTATACTTTTCATAGCAACTAAATGCCTATAATGAACCAAATTATAAATTAAAATAAACAAACCATAAGATTTGAAATTTCGTTTATTTTATCTCTCAAGTATTTTTGATGTATTTTTTGGGTAAAATAAAAATCTGGATACGAGACTTAAATCAGAAAAAAAATGGACTTGAATCTTCTTTAATTTATCTCTAAACTTTATGAATATAATAATAATAAAAAATGGTATCATCAAAATAATAAATGTCTATCCTCAAATATTTTTCTATTGGCTTAAGTATTTGTAAAATCGAAACATTTATCTATGAATTATTCGTCAAAATGCTTCATCTTATCTAAGTGTGATAGTTAATATTTTTTACGTTGTTCGTAGACCCTTAAGAAATACCGTTTCTACCAACTTATACACAACAAATGTACCATATACTTTTATTACCCATTGAATGAATTGCTATCTGTATCTCTGTCATAATTTATACACAGTTTATTCCTCTTGAATCTACCTTTATTTCGTTTGATTTGAAACTTTATTCATGTTTACAAAAATATGCATCGCTCAGAGCAGAAAACTAAAACATGAAACCCGTGACATAAAAATCCGATGATTTGATAAAAGCCAACAACAATGGAATGAGATTGTGGCTTTATGTACATTCACATGATTTAACTGTTACATTGTTTCATGAAGGGTTACGTCCAAATTACTTACACCCTAGGCTATCTCAAGACTATTACAATTTCTCACATGTTACGTTCACTTACAGTGTTTTGGTCAAGTCAATGGTTTCCAACAAAATGTTTGGTTTGTTCTAGTATCTTCAAAATTTGTATTTCCTGATCGTTATGAAAACCTATTTTTATGTGGTTAAACTTAATACGCCCATCCCCCCAGTCAAATGGAAAGAATGGTTGAATATTCTCCTTACAGGACCTTGATCGTATCTTTGACAGTGTCAATAAATATTCTTAATATCAGGTCTGTATTTGTACGCAAGAAACTGCTACACAGACGTTCAGATCTTACTTAATATATAACTCTACGATGCGTTATTTCAAAATATGTTTCACGCCAAAATAAAGTCGGAAGATTTCAACAGTGCTCATTTTCCTTAACAACCCTATAATTTGAATGTTAACAGTAGAAATAATTGTGTGAAAATGTAAAATTAGATCATCTTCATCGAATTTTTAAGCAAATTCGTGGAGCTATAAGACTAGGCTCTATATAAAAGGGCTTTAAGTCTACAATCTCTCTAAAAATTACAGTAATTTGATCTTAGACTCACAATAGACAAGTTTCTGATATTTAGAAGTGGCAGCGAGTTTTTCTCATTATATTGGTACAAGAAGTTTCGGTGCTCTTTTTATCTGGCTTCTAATTGACGTGACAAAAGGGTGTTTGTAAACGGAGAACGAATAGAAAAGAGAAGTTGTTCCAGAAACGACGCATCCCATTGTATTTTTAAGTAAGGATGTATTTCACGCGAGAAAAGGTGTTTATGCAGTTTTAATAGCAAATAAACTTTTTAGGTTAAAACAAATAAAATATTGCTTCTGTACAAACAAAGTTTAATTTTCTTCACACAGTGATATCACTAGTTGTTGAATACCTGGAATTTAATCACAGCTATTTCTTTCAACTTAAAAAGTTTTTCATCTAATGCTGCTATGCTCATGACAGATATTCAACAAATGTTGATATCACCACGTGAAGAAAATAAAACAATGTTCCTACTGAAGAAATATCTTTTTAGTTTGTCCAAATTAGTTTTGCTATAAAAACTGCTAAAACAAGAGGCTCTTTGAGATAGGTGTACTCCCCCGTTTTTTCTAATCTTTAGAATCAAATCCATCCTATTTATGTAAAATAACATCGCCACATTCCCCATATTAATAATTCATGTTAGGAAACCTACAACAATGGGAATTTGGCACAGTATATCCGAGTCAAATGTGTTTTTTACATACTTTTATTTTTACACTTACTCTAGTTGTAATAATAATGAATATAATAATAATAATAATAATACAGGGTTATTATAAAGTAACGGTGCAAAACCGAAGGCCTGTAATGAGAGTGGTGTCAACGCTAACCGAGAAGTAACTGATTGAAAGGAAGGGGAATGGCATCAGGAGCTTACCCCACTTCTTCCACAAAAATACACGCATAATCTATCTAATTTTAGCCTTCCTCTTCCCTAACTCATTAACGTTAACCCAACGCGTATAACCCAAACGTTCAGGAAAACGCGGCGTGTAAAAGAAAAGATAAACTACTAAATAATGTTGCAGTTGGTCTACATTCTAATCAATTGATGGATACAGTGTACCGGTCGTAATTTGCTTTCGTTGTCTTTAAAAATAGAGGAAAATTAATTTTAGTAAATATTCGTTATTCATTATTAAATATAATTTTACCAAAAATATTTATAGTTTTCATAGTGAAGCATGCCCTCTTTTGCAAGTTTCTGCTGACTTTACTTTACCATTTTACCTTGCAGGCAGAAATAGTATTGTGATCGTAAAAAGAAAAAATTAATTCGAGATTTTGTTAAATTTCGACGTTGCATGACCTCCTGAACCCGAAAAATTTGTTTTTGGATTTTCTGTCTGTCTATATCTCGGAGCAAATTCTAAACTATTTTACCAATCGGGCTAAAACTTTGTATCTAGGGCTTTAATAGGGTTGCCCCGAAGGGTTTTTAGAAATGGACGTACATTTCTAAAATTAAGGGTAGTTTACTGAAGGGCGAAAAGAGAACAAATCAATTTAATCAACGTCAGCTCTAAAGATTTTAATTAAATTCTATTTATAGTCATTGATCACTATTTAATAAAAATTGCTACTCTCAATTTTTCGTCAAAATGATTTTAAGGGTTGGTGTCTGATGCGTAAATTTTAATTTTTTATCATATCATCGTAATATTTTAAGGTATAAAATTAACTTATCATTGTTAATATGTAGGCCTATTTATAATAAAAATGTTTTCTTCAAAATATTTTTAAAAATAACTATTTTCTAGTTATACGTAAATATATTTATATTTTTTAATTTTTCAAAAACGTAAAGTATTGCGAAAGTAAAAAAAAAATCTAACCTTAGATGTTGATGAATGTCAACACTCCATGACCCCCAAACACTAAAAAGTTGTTTTTACACTGCAGTTAACCCTAAAATCAAGAGTCGTTTAGTAAAGAGCGAAAAGAAAAGAGTCTTTTTTCCTCAAAATAAGCTCTAAGGTTTTTTATTAAAATTCGTATCTTGGCGTTGATTAATTCTATAAATAAAATGGCTATTTTCATTTTCCATTGAAAATGACTTTTAAGGTTTCTTACAGAAGCGTAAATTTCCGTATCTACACAACTATTTGGGATACTAAATAATATATCATTGTAAAATTGTATTACTATTAAAATAAAAAACTTATATTTGAAATATATTTTTATAGATCCGTTAGTTTCTGAGATATTGGCAAATATATTAATACAATTTTGTGAGTTTTAGTTGCTCAGAGATATTACTAATCTTAGGTTTTAACGCAACAATAATTCTCTAATTCCATAGAGTAAGTAAATAAGTAAGTCTCTCAAAATGTTGCTGTTCGTTTTTCCTTTAACACGTATAACCCGAACGGGTAGTAAGACGCGGTGCTAAATATTATTATTATTTTCCTTTAACCTCTCTGGAGAAATTTTCCTCTCTCATTTTTGACTCAATAGTCAAAATTTACCTTTTTTATTGGTCTAGATTTATAAATGAGGAATTATCTGAAGGCGTGCAATCACTAATCAAAAGTCGAAAATTTTAACTGGAAATCAAAATTTTAATACGAAGTGTTGACCCTTGTGGATCCATCTTTTTTACTGGTCAAAATATACAAATGAGGACTTTAATTATTTAAAACTAAAATTATATAAATTTCAAACAGGAAATCAAAAAAGTGTCAATGATTTTTGTTCAGGTTTTCTAGTGTATATTATTTCGTTTCACATATATTATGAGTTTTGAGTAAATATCTCCATTTTGAATCAATAGAGTGGAGTTCCGTACCATTTATTATTTTAATGATTTTTCTACATTAAAATAATTTTAACATTTCCACATTACCAAAACATTTAACGACCCACTAAGAATCCGATGTAAGAGGCACAGTTTGGTCACCTATGATTTATATAATTATGAATATATTGTATGAATTGATACGCCTATGTATGTTATTTTAAACAAAAGAGTTGACAATCAACCACATCAAATAAACTAAAATTGTGTATGCCTAAAAATGTTGAACATAATAGTTTTAATTTTTTTTAAACTCCGTCTATAATTAACAAGCAAACAAATGAGTCACTACATTTTTTAATTTTTTTTTATATTACTGACCTACTCGTTTCTTTTTTACCAATAATGGTATATTAGCTTTCACATTCTTTTCGTCATTGATAGCTCATTGTTCTTCGGAGGGAAAAAAAAAAGAAATTATACCGGCTCTGTATCTCTATGTATTACCTTAACATACCTTCACAAGGTCTAGGTTAATTACAGTGGGTAAAAGATCAAGTACCTGTCCCTTCCCCCACTCCCACCCCCCTTTACCTCGTAAAATAACCAAGACAACCACTACACGTCAACCCGTCATTTCTCTCCCTAAAGAAACGATAATTCTATTATTTTAACGGTAAACACAGAAAGGGATGATGCTGTTTTCTTTTCGTATAAAGTAGTGAAATAAAGAGTATCTCTTGCTCTCTTTATTGTTTAATATGTTTGCTGTCTTCTTTCTCTTAGCTCTCACTCCCTCTTATTCCAACCCTATTCCTCCTTGGATCTTCCACCCCACCCCATCTAGATTGTAATGTTTGTTTTAGAATTCCCTCTTTCCCCTTTAATTCGTGGTTAACAACTACTAATCTTTTCGTAGCAGTAACAAAAAATTATATAAAATATGATTCTGTTACAGTAGGTTAGTAGTAACTTCTTTTTTTGTGTGTGTCAAAGAGAGAAGAGCTTAAAGACCTGAATCGGTGGACTCAAATGTCAGAGTCTCAACTAGTTCTGACTCCGCCGTTGACAGGGGGATCAAGGTTCGAACTCCATTCGGGGGAAATTATAGATGTGGGATGGAAAATTTTTCGTGGAAAATTGTCTGTTTTGTAAAAAAAAATCCTGTATTTTTTCTGGAAAAATTTTTCAAAGGAATTTTTTTTTAATTATTATTTCTGTAAAATAATTTCAACTGATTAAATGGAACTAATAAAATAGAGATAATCCCAAATGTCAACATTTATACTTGAGATTAACTTCTACTGAGGGTGTTAAAAAGGATCGATGGCCACATTGTATAAGACGCTACTTTTGCAATAGACTAGACAGCCAATGACATATCTGGGTTGGATCCCGGTCAGGTTCACTGAGGGTGGCTTTTTCTTTAATAGTTTTCCACTCTCACGGGTGAAATTCCTCTAAATTCAACCTTCCTCATCCCTAACACTTTAGTGTAACAAATACATAACCATCCAACCCGAACGGGCAGTAAGACGCGATGATAAAATAAAGTAGTAAATGAATGAATAAGAACCTCTGTAGACCCACTATGTTCATAAAACATAGTTCAATTTTTTATCATCAATTAGTTAATTAAAATAATTTTAAGTTCCGCCTGGCATTAATTGTCTAACCCCCTCCCCCCTCCTCCTTATATCCTCCGTGTGTCCTATTTACCCCTTCCCCTCTCCCGTACCCCCCGGCCCCTTCTTATAACCCACTCATTTATTAACATATATTTTGAAGTATAATAGGCCCTATGTTCCACCTCTACAATTTAACCCCCCCACCACAAGCCACCACTGCAGGGAATTTCCATGAACAATTTTATCTCTAGGTGTACAGAGGATAGACTTTGTATTTTTTTTATCAATAGTTTATCACCCTTGCTCCACAAAAATGCGGGTACATTTGCCCTATCTTCCTCTTTCCTCATATCTACTTCATTCGAGTAATTACAAGAGACCCGCCTCGGTGGCGTAGTTGGCTAACGCGCTTGTCGTGTTAAGCTCGACTGCTGAGGACGGGGAGATCGAGGTTCGAATCTTGGTCGGGTGAACTGGGGGTGGTTTTTACTAAATGGTTTTCTATTCTCTCTCCACGCAAATGCGGGTTCACTTTTTCTAATTCAACCTTCTTAATTTCTAATCCATTAGCGTAATTAGGACTTAAAAGCGTATCATCTGAATGGGTAGTAAGACGCGGTGCTAAATATATAAATAACTACAAGAGGCGTTTATATTCTATAAATATTAAGGTCAAATGGAACTATTAAAAATAAGCTTACATTATTATAATTTATTATATCCTTCTGATCTGACTGAATATATCAGCATTCGACCTAATAACCAAACTAAATCTAGTACAAACACAACACCTGGCCCCAAGGCCATCAATTTATCAACGTGATAGGGAAGGCCACTGTTTCCCTAGTGATAATTATTTTCGGCCCTACCGGGAATCGAACACACGCGCTAAGCAGAAAGGACAGACAGACTACAAACTTAGTCCAGTTGTCGGATAAGAAGCTTAAAGTAAACTAAAATAGAACTGGGGAAAAAAACAATTGAAAATCTCTCAAATACTTGAATTTTCTAGTATATAAATGTCGATACCTGATCAATTAGGTGACCTTAAAATAATAAGTTCATCAGCATTAATTTTACCTTTAAATAAGGTGGCAGTGTATAGTTAAACATGAACCGAGAAAAGTCAGGGTGTCTGGGGTTATATCACGTTTTAGACTAACATTAAAAATATAAAAATATTCTGATATTGTGTAGCCTATCATTTATCAATAGGTCTATGTGAAATTTGACCAAAATCACTAGAGAAAAGTTTTAGAAAATATCCTTAATGTGTCCATTGCTTTAAATATATTAGCCTGATAAACTCCACATCCATGATATAATATTCTCAAGGTCATTGATAATGATATACATCTAGATATAATAATACAAATAAATCATAAAAAAAAAGATTGACCGTTAACATTTCAAGAAGATAGCATGGATTCAAGTTCAAATTTATTTTGGGGGGGGGGGGAAAGGGGGGGACGGNGGGGCAGTTAATTTTTAGTCTATCTACTCTAAAAAAAATGAATTTATTGGAGCTGTATAGAACACTATTATTATATAACCTAATCGAGCATTTGTTTTAATTCACTTAAGTGAACCACTTTTTAGTTATAGTATTGTATTAATTTTAGTTGCCTAATATAAATTAATGTTTAAAAAAATTGAGAATGTGAGACCTAAATTTCTTTACAAGTTCACATACATACAGAATATATGGCCTTCATAAAATACATATATCTACTTATATACATTCATATACAGAAAATACATTTATTCTATACACACATCTACAGTAGCCCCATGGCTTCTTTGGTGCTGACTGACAGCTCATAGCTGACAGATAAAAGCTTTGAAAATCTACCAGACCAAAGTATGTATCCCTACGCCGAACCATATGATCTGCAAAAACATGTGTTTAGCAGCTGTCACTAGTGACAGATAAAATTTAGGTATATACCTAAATGCTGACTGTCAGAAGTCAGCTGTGAGCTGTCAGTCAGCACCAAAGAAGCCATGCGGCTACTGTAGATACAAACACATAAATTGACTATGTTATATCATAGTCAATGGATCATTTATGTACAAACATGCGTACACACAAATATCATATACACACATACGTAATACATACATAAACCTATTTTTAAATATAAAGCACATAAAATAGTACATTCCCGGTAAAAACTAGAGATGTATTTTCTTTCAAGATAGACACACTATATATATGCATCGTTTATTTTAAAGACAAAATCGGACCCTCTTTCATATATATGCATTACCTGTCTGTTAGAAAATATATCCTGAACAATCATAACAGTTTACGTAGGCACGTGCGTGCAAGTATGGATATTATAAATAATTTATAGAGGCGCCTCTGTCGTTTCTTGACAAGCCTCATGAGGCTGGTTTCAATTCCATTGTATGCCTATTAAAACATCATTAAACTTTGTGCATGAACCCAGAAACACTAAAACCATCGTTCTTTTACTGCCAGACATCGCAACTTCCATCTAATAATAGCTCTTAAAACACTCACACACACACACGTACAAAGAAATAATTCAAAACCTAACATTATTGTCAGCAGCCTTAGTTAATACTCTTTGGGTGGGATATTTCATATCAGCCAATTTGAAGGAGGGAGGGGGGGAATCTCTTAAATATCTTTGTTCTAAAAGTCGTTTTCTGAAAACCCACAGTGTTTGCAAGATGGTCATTTTTTTTTTGCGTCGTATATCAGCCCATGATTTAAAAGTGGAAGAAACCATTCTTATCCCCCCTCCCCCCGTTCACCAACAATTTTTCGTTGTAAATCACCCGTTGAAATTTCCACCCCACTATCTCGTGCCCATTCTGCCCCCCCTTCTAACCCCCCCTATACGCCCCACTAAATATAGGGTTTCGATATAAGAGGAAGGTATACTCGGGGAAAAATCAACATCAGGTATAAGCCATGTATCATTATTGTTTTCAATGCTCAAAC
>CABFOW010003020.1:0-41222 GCA_902141385.1 Timema californicum
AAAAACCTGGACACTGTTAATAATTTGTTAGATTTATGCGACCGGCACTCTTAATTTGTATTGGCACTGTGTGTTCATATGCACAAGCAGCTTATATATGACCTACCCCTTGTCCCGCTCGTGACCAATGTCAGAACCAACAAATAGAAAGAGTCCTGGAGACAGGTGTTATGAAGGCTAGCTTCCTATTGACTAGAGCGAGCTAGCATTACTTGCTTTTGTTCTAAATACTGTGGAGTTGACTTTTGATAGAAAAATTAAGTTTTAATTGTGCAATCCTTTGACGTTATTTCTGAAAAGGGCGTGATTCTCCATGAATGAAGAATCGAAAGGATATTTTACATACAATACTTTAAAGAAAAATGCACTTTATCCATGACTTTTTTAATATGAGAGAGGTCCAAATCAGTATTGTTACAAGTTAAATGCATATTAAATCAACAATGGAAGTAATATTTTGATTATAAAAGTATTATGAAAAATCAGAATACTAATTGTTTGTTAACAAATGAATTATTTACAAGAGGGTCTGATATTAAAATACTAACAGCAATAGGTTAAATTTTATGGTTTGAAATAATAACTTTTTACTATAAAAGTCGAAGAGACATAAATAATTTTCAATTACCTTGAGCTTTTGCTGAGTCATTTTCTCCATTCGGGTGTTTTTCAATTTGCGATAATCTTCCAGTTTCCGCCTAAGTCCCCGCTCTATATCGGCCAGAGGGAGATTCTCGAAGCCATCACACTTAATGTCCACAGACAATTCCTATAACATGAACTTTTTGTATGGGCACAATTTATTTCAGATGCATACCACAGATTTTAGGATTATAGTTTGATTTTGTAAAATACAGGTTCCTTTCTACTGATGCCGATTGCAAGTCTATCATTCTATAAAAATCATTTAAGATATGTTAATTCATTTATATTCTAATTCTCACCACAAAAACAAAATTTACAACAGTGAAGTAAAAGTAATTTAAGTGGTGTTTAAAACAAGATAATTAGGGTTTTAGGGTGAAATATAGTTTATTTGTAAGAGGGATACTTTCAGAAAAACATTTTTTGAGAACATTATATTATTTTACTAGTATCATTTTATAGGCATTGATTTTATCTATCAGATGTGAAAGATGAATTGACAGCTGTCATGTTTAATAGATAGAATCAGTAACTATAGAGTAATACTTATAATCAGGATCTGGATTTTAATGAGTTTTTTTTGTACCTCACAGATAACTCATTTGTACATGATCCCCCTGTTGTGGAAACATTTTTATAGCTCTTTTATGTTTGTATTTTAAATTTAAACTTTTAAAACTTATATTATTGGTTTGGGTCCTTTTTTAGGTAATTTTTAAGCATTTAAGTGTAATAAATCCTAAGTTAGTTGAGGAAGCAAGGTTGAGATTATATGGACATGTAATCAGGTAGGAAGGGGAAATGATTCCAAAAAGATTAATGAACGGAAGAGACCGCAAGGCAGACCAAGGAAGAGTTGGAAGGAACAGATAACAGCAAATATGCAAGTGAGAGGAAAGTGGAAGAAAGTGCAGGAGGAAGAATGGTGGAAGGAATGAGGGAGATGGAGACATTTTACCAAATGTACCTGTCCAAAGAATGGAAACAGTCGATGATGATGATGATGAAATATTTAAATGTATATTTTTTAAATCCCACAGTTGCTTGAATGAAAATATTATGTAGGCTATAAACTTTGTACATGTACCCTCATTGATTGTATGCTTGAAAAATAGACATATTAGGAGAAACATTACAATAATTGAGCTGGAAGGGCTTGTGAAGGGAGGGAATAGCTTTTTTTCTTAAGTAATTTTTTTTAAATCAATAGTAGTATATTTAGCAGAATGCAAGAGAATAATTGAGCTGGAAGGGCTTGTGAAGGGAGGGAATAGCTTTTTTTCTTAAGTATTTTTTTTTAAATCAATAGTAGTATATTTAGCAGAATGCAAGAGTTTAGCTGTTAAATTCCTTTTATTGCATAGATATTCTCTAGGTGGACCACACACTTTAATCATTCTCTAGATGATCCCTTCTAGTGAATTCCTGATGGTAATAGTGAGTTAAGAGTTGGAGTTGGAGCGGCACACTTGTTTCTTCAGTATGACAATAGCAAATATTCTTAAACTTAAACATGTCATTCTTGAACACAAACTCAGTAATCTCATTAAATCACATGAACCTCTTAAACACAAGACGTCCAAACAAGTCCATAAATTCTACCCCAGAACTTTAAATCTTACCAAAACACAGCTTAGAAGAAGAGTGAATACTTAACCAAGAATATAAATTCAACTCTCATTCTGAACCTCTTACCAATAAAATGCACTCTCTTATTATTGACAGTGAAAATGCCATCCAGCACATTGATCATGATTCCAAATAACAAAGATGACATCTTATAGCTAACTGGGAAAAATCATCTTCAAGAATTCAAACAATAATATCCCTACCCAAGAACTTACTAATATCAAAAAACTTAAAAAGAAACTTCAAGTAAATAAAATCATTAATGTCAAAGCAGATAAGGGTAACATTATAGTTCTAATTGATCAGGATGAATATATCTCTAAAACTCTTGATTTCATACACAATAACGACATTATTGAACTTAAAGCTGATCCAACCAATCAATAACTTCCAAAAAGATATCAAAGATAAGTTAAAACTAAAACATATTCCTTTAATCATTGAGCCTAAGGAAAATTACAAATTTCTCAACATGAATCCTAAAGCCCCTGCTTTTACAACATTACCCAAGATTCACAAACCAAATAACCAAATATTCCAATAAGGCCACTTGTCAATTACCAAAATGCCCCTGCTTACAAAATAGCTAATGTTTTAAAAGATAATCTTCAACTTCCATACTCATTTAATGTCAAAAGCTCTTATGATCTCACCAACAAACTACAAAATATAACTCTCAACTCTAATTCCAAATTTATGTCACTTGACGTTTCCAATCTTTACACAAATGTTCCCATCAAGGAAACTATTGATATAATTAGATCAACACTCATTGCAAAAGAATTTTCCATTGAGTTTATTAGTCAACTATCTGACATTGTCCACACTATAACAAACCAAAATTACTTTCAGTTTAACAATCAGTTTTATTCACAATCTGATGGCCTAGCCATGGGATCCCCAATATCCTGTATATTATCTGAAATCTTTATGCAAACCATTGACCCCAAAATTATCAATTACCTTACCAAGTACATAAACATTCAATTCTACTGCAGATATGTTGATGACATATTCATCATCTATGATAATATCCTTGACCACACCTTATTTCCTAATACCGTACTGATATCTTGAACCACATTCACCCTAAACTGAAATTTACTATTGAACTTGGACGCGACAATAACTTATGTTACCTAGATCTCAACATCTCTAAAACCATGACCAATACCTTTGAATACAAAATCTACAGGAAACCAACCCATACAGACGCTATTATACCTAACAATTCGAACCATCCTTATTCTGATAAACTAGCAACTTTCAATAGCTTGGTTTATAGATTACTACACATATCACTCTCCAAGAAGAATTATAAAAGTGAACTTAATATCGTCAAGAAAATTGCTATCACAAATGGATATTCCCACTCTGTTGTATATAAAATCATTCAAAAACAAAAAGCCCAAATGACAAAGAAATCCAACCTCTCAAATATTTCTGACAAACCTGACCAACCTAAATGGATTAAATTCAATTACACAGGCATTGAAACCAATAAAATCACCAAGATTCTACAAAAACATAATATCAAGATAGCTTTCGGAACCAACAATACCATCAAAAAACATTTATCAAACTCCAATCTTAACACCCATAATATTTATAGCAAAAGTGGAGTTTATAAATTAACCTGTGACTGTAATGCTGCATACATTGGCCAGACTGGGCGGGCACTTTCAAAACGCTATTCTGAACATATTAGTGACTTTAAATATAACAGAACCAAATCTAAATTCGCTGAACACTTAAAAATTTCTGGGCACCAACCAACTCCTATTACTCAATGCATGAAACTTCTCCTACCTTCCACTAAAGGTCTAAAAATGAGTATTGCTGAAAATCTGCACATTTATAATGCTTCTCTTCTTCACGACACCATTCTTAATGAACAAACAAAATTTGAAAACCAGTCTCATATCAACACAATTAAATACCTTCCAAAACATATAAAATTTAAAATGCCAAAAAAAATTTCATCCAATTCTTTTAATCAAACCTTACCCTCCTACCATCGTAGTTGAGACCTGTTCGGGCCAGTGCCGTGAAGATTATAACCCTTTCTTTCTCTTTTTTCAATCCTTCCTCACCCCTATCTTTTTTCATCTATCTATATTTAAGATTTATTACCAACAGACACACTAGTGGCATCTACAAAACTATACTCATCTTTACCTTTTATTTACGTTGGCACCAGAACTTTCTGAACCTTCTTCGCAATGTTATTAAATTATGAAAAATGTACTCAGTTACTACTCTGTGTTTTACATTGGGGATAGCACCTAAACCCAATACTTAGGTAAGCTTGAAAGTTTCTTTTTCATCAATAATTCTGGTTATTCACGTTCGTCTAATTTAACCATTATATTTTATCATTTTTTAGGTTAGTCTCCCTTACTCTCGGTTTCTTGTCTTTTACTTTTTTGTATTTTGTATTTTTATTTTTATTTCACATCCCATTTCTTAATATTTGCATTGGTTTGTCTCAGACCTGAAGATGGCTGATAAAAGCTGAAACATGTAGTCGCATTATCAATCCAGGCTAACGGCGTAGGAATCTTAAGGAGAGGAACCAAAATACTCCATTAAGGAACGTCCTTTTGTCATTCTTCATTAACAGTATTTAATGTTTAATAATTTATTTTATGATTCTTATAACGTCTTTATTTCAACAATTTTCTCTAATGCTTTATGACTACTAAACATGTTTGACTTTTTATCTGTGATTTATAATTTTAAGGTTGGTTGAACCTATGTGCACTTTCTATCACAGATAAACTATTCCTATTCTAATTACAAGTTATTTCAACCTATAAGCCTTATGAAAAAAGAAATTTTTATACTTTGTATTTTTAATGTGTATATTAAATTAATTTTTTACAGATTTTTGGAATTTCCATCCCTTCACTATAGATATATATATGTCTCTTTCACTATTTTGTAATGGAGTAATATATATTCCTTCTTATTGTCTAACTATACTGTTAATGTTCCAGTGTTTTAACTTTTATTAGGCTTTAAATATTATTTTATCATAGGACTACTATATTTATTCATACTGACGGGTCCTTGATCAATAATTTTTTATTTTTTTTATTACATTTGTAAGAAGGTATAGGAAAAGTGGATAGAAACATATAAAAAGGGGGACAAACACAATATGGTCTTTACAACAAAAAGAAGAACACAGTTCACACCGCTGCCAATGGAAGAAGAGGTAATGGTTGTTTCTATCCACTTTTCCTATACCTTTTCCAAATATAATAAAATTACCTAATAAAGCGAAAAGAGGTTTTCCTTAATGAGTTATATCATTATACTTTTTTTTTACCCTGAAATTCTATTCTTTAATTGTTCTGGTATTTCTTGAAACTTTTTTTTCATCTTATATTTTCTAAATATTTCCTTTGTCAATCTGTCAAAATAATGTCTTTTAACATCTAACTTTTTTTCTAACAACCTTAATTGTCACAAAGTACATTCCTTTCTAATATACTTGTAAAAAGAGTTTACACGGGTTCGGGGACACAGAAAATGTGATCATTTTATTGGGAAGAATAGTTTCTGATATATCTATGGATAGTGCAGTTGGAGGTGATGTGGAGATGCTGGTTGCCCCAGACAATGCACAAATTAATGAGGTCATCATCGGAAGGACTTGGACAGAACTGCCAAGTGTGGCATTTGCTAAGTTAGGAGAACATTTATTTGTTGGAAATGCCGACAAAGATCTCTTTAAGAAATTAAATCTACCAAAAGTAACAAAGAATAAACCAATTAAACTGCGGATATTATCAGCCAACAAATTGCAAGGGAATAGCATTAATTTTGTTCAAGTTGTGCCAAATGTACCTCAAGATGACCAGCTAATGTTTGGTGGTGTTATTTATAAGCCAAATGAGAACGGAAAGTTCTCCATACTAATTATGAATACAAGTACTGAAGAGATGTACATGAAGAAAAATGTCAGTGTGTGTCGTGATGATATAGTGAACATAGTGGATGTTGATCTATATAGGCCTACACAACACAGTGACAATGGCTCAAAGTGTAGGAGTATCAGGAGAGAAGACCTCCTTATTGATAATTGTGTTAATGAACAAGACATAATTTCATTAGTGAATTTGGTGAATGAGTTTAGTGATTGTTTTGCTTCAAACCTGTCAGAGTTAGGATGCACTGATTTGACCAAAATGGACATAGTTGAGGTTCCTGGCAGCAAACCGGTTGCATGCAAACCATATCGAACGAACATACAAGAAAAGGAAGCTATAAGAGAAATAGTCAAGGAATGGAAGGAGACTAAGTTGCCATATGCGAGTCCGGTGTTACTGGTAAGAAAGAAAAATGGGGAAAATTGATTGGTTGTTGATTATCGACCGCTAAACTAACAAACCACCACATTGATGAACAACTTTCTGGTAGCAAGGTGTTCACAGTACTTGACTTAGCCCATGGATTTACAAATTCCTTTGACTGAGGAGGCGAAGGAGAAGACTGTACTTGTTACATTGAAGGAAACAGGTCAATTTGAAATAATGGTATTTGGTTTAACTAACGGACCAGCTTAGTTCCAGCGTGTGATGAACCGTGCATTAGGTGGATTACGAAATACAATAACGATGTGCTACTTGGATGACATTCTAATCCCCGCCAAACATTGGCCAGAAATGCTAGATAGATTAAGATTGGTCTTCGAAGCCTTGAGGCAGACTCACCTTATATACTAAGTAAATGCGAATTTGGGAAGAAAATCATAGAGTACTTGGGGTTTGTGTAGAGAAGGCACCATACAACAATAAACAATTTTGCTACAGCACCATAACATATAAAAAAAAATCAAGTTACAGGCAATAAAGAAAATTATGATAAAGTGTCATTTTGTCACTATTTTGGACCTAAGAATACAAAATATTAAATACTCACATGCGTATTATGTGTCATATCGAAGGCTGTGCATACACTTTCTCACAACTAGAAAGGTGACCATGGTGCATACGCTGATGTTTGCACATACGCAGATGTTCTTGGATTATGTAATTCCTTGTGAAATTCATAAATTACGTTCACGATTTTAAATAATTGATAATTAGAAAAACATTAATGTAAAAATAAGTTGTTAGTAAAATAGTTACTAAACACTTTCAAAAATTTGACTTTATATTTTAAAATTCCAGTAATTTTAAGAAAAATTTGAGAAATGCCCTGCCCTGACATTTCCCTGATTTATACAGGTCAAACCAAATTCCCTGACATTTCCCCGTTTTCCAGACGGGTGGCAGCCATAAAGTAATACACAAGAGATTAAATGCTGTCTACCAGAGCACAAAATTAAGTGCAACAAAATAAGAAATAAAATAGAATAAAATTAAGAGTGTTCATCATAACAGGCCCAGCTCAACTCTCATTTGAGTTTGTGTGTGCATGCAAGGTATGGGAGTAAAAGGGAAAAGAAAATACCTACGATATTCCAGAAATGTGTACAGTGCATTCGTATTTGAATGATTAATCGAAATTGTCCACAGTGACGATGGAGGACAAAGCAACAAAGTTTATTGTTAATAGCTAAAGTATGTCCCTATTATGATCAAATGAAGATTTTTTTATCTGTGAAGCCATTCTAAAATGGTCAAAAGTGGCTTTTATCCGAACATAATTTAATATTTCGACAACACTGAGTATTAGAAACTTCTATTAACACTTTATCTTCATTAATGTTTAATCAGAAATGATCCAATAGCTCAATAGTGTTGGGCTAAATTTTTGATTTCTAGCTCACTGTCACAGAGTTGGTTGGAATGTGATGTACACTCTTAATGAAAGTTTAGAATAAAAACCTGTTTAATAAACTAAAGCTTTTTAAAGCAATATACAAGGATTTTATGATTAATATTTATTTTTCCACTTACTTCTCCAAGGGTTCCACTTTCACCCATAAGTGTTTCAATTTTAGATATCAAAGATTGTTTCATATCTGTTTCTTCTACAACCATTTCTTTCAGTAGTCGCTGAAAAAATAATAAGTTTTTATCAACAGAATTCAACCAGGACTTATATTGTATAATACTTCAATATAAGTTGTAGGGGAAAATGGGAAATTTTGGCATCTGTAAAATACAAGAACATTTGTAGTTAGAATAAGGGTAACCTTCGTCAATAGTCCTCTATATATAATAAACATGGAGGCCCAATCCAAAAGCCAATAGAAAATCTTTTGTTCACTAATTTAAAAAACATTTCTATAAACATTAATATTTATTCCAGTGGTAAATTAATTTTGTTTTATAGTTTAAAAAAGAATTAGGAACCATAGCACCATATTTGGAATAACTCTCCAGTCTTGAATGTAGAATATATTTTTACCTAATCCTTTAATTGACCACTAACCCTACCCAAAATTTAACACTATACTATAGTGTTAAATTTTACTGTTTATAAAGTTAACTCATGTAAAGTCATGTAATCAGTTTAAGAGTGTTAGATTTCAAAGTTACAGACTTTTCAGTACATATGCAAGTGAAACTATTTTTGTAACAGTGTGATTTTATGTATTAGCCCAAATATACTTAAATTTCTTTGTGAATAGCGTTTTGAAGCCCCTACAAAAATAGTTCATTGTAAACATTGATTGAAAGTCATGCTTGTCAACAAAAATTGTTTTGTTTTCGCGGTTGTGACAAGATAAATGTGCATTAACTAATAAAGGGTCAATCCATACCAAATGGTCCAACACAGGTTGCTTAGCCACTTTTTAAAAATGTGATATTTTGTGTGCTGTTAACCTTATATGTTGACAGTTTAAAACCATTATTTTACTTTTATTGACACTGGTTTCAACATGGTGGCCATTTTTGTATCATGGTACACAGCATTTTCAGCATTTGTAAGGGCTTGCTGTAACGTCATTATCTCATCTATGGTAAGTCCTATGACAAATTTACAAAGACTATGATGTTAAGCACATTATAGGCTACAATTCTGTCAAGATATACTATTAAGCTTCTAAAAATGTATCTTCATCATCAATTCCAAAGATAAAGTTTTATATCACAATAGCTAAGAATGTCATCTTCGGGATTATTTTTAAGGCAGAAGGCGGTTTATTCAAGGATTGCATTTTTTTAGTAGGGGAGGGAGGGTCTACAGATGGAGCAATATTCTATATTAAAATGATTTGAAGTTTGATAGTTGTGTGTTTTATTTTCTACAGGCTCATACAGATACTTTTTTTTTAATTAGTCATCTTTAGGGTTCAATATCTATGGTGCGCAGTTATTTAAAAATCTGAAATTTAGATAGATTAAAGTACTCTAGCTTTGATTAAAATTTTGGGTTTGAGATGCAAGTGGTTTAAGAGATAATTACAAACGTAGTAAAACATTCAATAATTCAACCGCATAGCCTGTTGTTGCACGGGAAATATTTCCTTTATTTTATTTGCAGGTCTGTAAAGGCACAGACAGGCAAAACTCAGTGAAGCTTTGGCTCTACTTTGTTAGTCTGTTAGTTACTCTGATACATAAAGGTTGATTGTGCTTCAATGTGTAAAATTGTATTCCAAACATGGAAAGAGAGAGTGTTATGTAGGTACGTTGACAAATGAAGTGTGCCACAATTGTGTTTATGGTGTAGTGCTAAAGGAATGAAGTGGGTTTCGTCAAGAAGAACAATTACTTTTTTCTAGAATTTCTTGTGATGTGAGTTCTATATATGTAAGTACCATGAAATCAAGTATCTTGGATAGTATCATCGTGTGTTTGGCTGTTACTGTAGTGATCCTTTAAAGAGCCATAAAAGGGCTATCAATGTCGAGAAATTCTTCCAGAGTATATTTCAAAAGAAAGGAGCTAAAATTTAAAGCTTGTCCCTGGTAAATCGTTTATGCCTTACTTGTTAGAAAAAATATTTTTACAATTAGAAAATGTTGAAAAAAGAGGATGAAGAGTTTGTTCCTTCTACTGAGAGCTTAAAAAGGTAGACTCTGTAGTCTACTTGGGGTTTCTCCTCCATATAAAAAATTAAGCTCAAAAAGATTGTTTGACTTAAAAGCAAAGATAGGGAAATATTCAAATGCATTAAAAAGAAATCTTGGGACCTCATTTGAGCAGGTAATAGAAGTCCCTGAAGAAAATGTGGATTCTGTAGATGAGTTTGAGGAGTTAATAATGAAACAGAAAGAGAGGTGTGATGTAGCAGACAAAGGATGAAGTAACAATAATTAGCTTACTATCTAAATCTTGGACTCTTGACAGAATAGCTATAGAGTTCAATGTATCAGAGTGTCTAGTGAAAATGACAAAAGATCAAGTCAAAGCTCAGGCAGGGAATTCTACCAGAGTTAGGAAGGAAGAAGAGTATTGGCATTCAACCAGAGACTGGACAGAGTCGACAGTGGGTACTCATCACTTTCATAAAATCCACAAATTCTATTCACATATAACATACATAATATATATTAGGGTCAGTTCATGTCAAATCAACCAACCACTCAATCTGACCATTCCGTATTTAAATGAAATGTTTACCAATTATTCTTCCCTTAAAACTAACCATTAATATATTTTTATAAGATTTTTTGATGGCTCCGCTTTTGAGAAATCAATTTTTGGAAATTTCAATAAAAATAGATTTTCTCTCTCACGCCATATTTTTTAAATCTTATTAACTTTTGTTCTATTGGTGCCAGAATTATGTTTTTTGGGTTAATTTTTTCCATTTGAAATGGGATTTAATCCTATATACAACTTGGCACACGTTTAACAAAAAAAAATCACTCTTTAAAAAAAAGTTGAAAAAATAATTGTGGTGTTTTTTGAAAATGTTTGAAATAAATATATGTTATTTAACTATTAATTATCTACATAAACTGAAAATTTTAAAATGAGATGCCTATGGGCTCATGAGTTATGATGAAAATTGTAGTGCAAGTAACAATATTTTCAATCTGGCTTTAATGTTGGACCTTAATACATACACCTCTCAAAATATATAATACTTTAAAATTTGCCTGGAAAGTTTTAACTAAAATCACTCCTTTGATAATTTGAAATTAATTTTGCTATCAATAAGTTTGAAGAGTTTACTGTTTAATTAGCTGATAATTGCCCCGTGATCGAGCACCAATTGAAGAGTTTCGTTACGGGTCCCACGTTTGAACGCCAATTGAAGAGTTCTAGAATTATATGATTAAAGTTATTTAAACGTCCCACGGTTAGGCGCCATTTGAAGAGTTACAGAATAATGCCTCTTCGTTTGGGACACCATTTATAAGGTTTATGAAATGTTTATATTGTGAATGCCCTCACATTGGAGCCATTTGTTATGTGTATAATTGTTACTGATATAAATCACTTTATTTAGTATTGAATAGTAACACAATTATAAAGTTTGATACTATTTATTTATTCAATAATCACTATTTGTAATGGTCGGAAAACTGATCATGTCGTTTAGCGTAACAATTTAGAGAGGCGGCTGATAACACGATCGTAGGAATCGCGGACAGGAGTTGCAGTCTGAGTACATCGAGGACTGGACTCCTAGTGAGTTTCTATTGCCCCATCTTTTGCATATATCCATTGCTCATGGAAGCTTCTGTATAGAAAAATAAAATATAAAAAACATCTGGATGGAAGTAGAATGTTCGAGAACAGGAAGCTGGCTCAAATTACCATTTAGAAATGCATATCGATCATTCGAGAAGAGGAAGTTATATTTTAAAGACTTTTAAATTGTCATTCTGACTTTACTGGTGCACTCTGACGTCAGTTACCAGTGACTCTTGTGCCTTCTTAGAAGAAGAAGTGCTTTAAGCGCCACGTAATAGATTGTATTATTTAAATTAAATAAAATACATTTGTAAAATTAGGACGAGATTATTGTCAATGCTTTCAAATATCCTTTCGGGTCAAATCAGGTACATTACAAGTTTAATTAAAATTATTTGGCAGTTCGCTGTGAAATGGTAGAGTAGTTATTTCTATCCTTCTCTAAATGTTTCATTGCAAGCACTTTCACTTGTAGAAGGAGCATAAAGAGTAATGTGGCCCCCAACTGTTTGTCTCTCCACCAGACTAATAATATACCCTCCCCCTTCTTCCATCCCTTAGGCAGAACATATTACACAACCTCTTGCTTACATCAGATTCCCTTCCCCTTGTTTGAACAAAGGACAGAGTATTTTTAGCTGAGTCACCAGATTATCTGGCTACCTGCTTGTCTCATGTCAGTTTCTGTTCAGAATCAATGGTGTCAACAAGTGGTTCTTAGTGAGTTTGGAAGTGTTCATTTAAATGAGTTTGAATTTGATAAAAAAAAAATTATTTTAAATTTAGCTGGTACTATAAGGTGCATTATTTTATTTCCAATTAAAAACTTTTTGATTTTTAGTCAACTTAAACAAATTATTTTTCTCATCTCACGAGACCGGTGTGGTTTAATAACTCAAGAACTGTTAATGACAATATTGTGAGTCGCTCCAAATTAATTAATTCTGGAGATAAGATTTGTGATACCTGTCTGAAGGCCGTTCTTAAATTACCTAAAATTGATGAAGAGGAATTAGCCTCACAATCTTAAGAGAATTAGTATGACAACAATGGTACAAAAATAATTGAAATGTCAACTCCACAAAAAGAAGAGACCTTAGATGCGGTAAATAGGAGTTTGACTGTTCTCGGTGAAACTCCTATTAAAAAAATGCCAATACAGAAATTATAACTCGGCTAAAGGAAAAATTTAACTCCACCACAAACTCTAGGCAAAAGCGTGAAGATACAAATTTTAACAACCCTGCTTCAAAGTTGGAGATTAAAACTAATAGAAAATTAATTCGATGTTTCAAATTTTATGGCGCGAAAAGCAAAAAAACTTGTCAAGGAAAAGGGTATAGTGTCATCATCAGATCTGCGGCAAGGGAAAGAGTTAGAGCCTGACACTGTTTCATTAGTAAAATAATTTAATGAAAATGATGAAGTTAGCCATCAAATGCCTGTAAAACAAGATTTTGTCTCAGTTAAAATAGATGGAAAATGAACTCATGTTCAAAAATGTTTGATTCTAAACTCTTTAAGAGAGGTTTATGTATTGTTCAAAGAACAACATCCAGAGTGTAAAATCAGATTTACAAAGTTCTGTGAGCTTTGTTTAAAGTATTGTGTCCTTGTTAAATCAAGTGACACAAAATGTTTTTGTATGACACATCAAAATTCAAAATTAAAACCTTGAGTGTCAACGTCGCTCAAAGCGATGCACACAATATTTGCTAAAATTGCCAGTGTAGCTCACAGTGATCCCATGTTTTCAAGCTCTTAGTTCAGTATTAAGTCAACAGCTAGGATAGATTTTATTTCCAATGCACTCTCTTATGTTCAAGCTACTTTTATTTGTCTTTGCACAGAGTTTTGATGTATCAAACATGAAAATTATTTTCTAACTTTAAGATTTTATCTTTAGCCTTGTTTGTAAACAAGGTTACTAAGAGGAAGGCTGTTATTCAAGACAGAGAAATACTTGCAATATTTATTGATAGCTCAAGCGAGAGTATTCAATTTATTATTCTGAATTTGTAAATAATGAAACTGAACAGGAATTATAATCAAGTGAAAGATCAGAACAAGTAGAAGTGGCAGCTGATATTGATATGCAAGTGTGAATAAGAGTGATTCCTATTGGTATGAAATAAATCTTGAAGATCAGGATAATCCACCACCTCTTCATATTCATGCAGAAGTACCAAGTTTGAAGTCCCCCACACACACACTCCTGATTCCAAGCCAATTATTTACTATGACCCTGCTAAAGTTGATGGTCAATGAAACAGCTGCTATGCATAACCCAATTTTAGTGTAAAAACTAAAGTTTTTTTTGTAAATTTTGTTATTTACTCAGTTTTTTATGTTCTTTTCAGTGATTTATTCTATTTCAAGCTAGTTAATTTTCAAAGCTTAAAAATTAATGTTAAATAAAACAGTAAAAAGTTTTTTAATATCTTGGCCACTGATTTTTTATTATATTTAAAATTTAAAAAGTATATGTATGATTATATAATCGAATTGGTAAGTATGTTAGATAGTTTATGTAAACTGTGAGTGCAAGAGTCTCAAAGACTAATGAGTTATAAAATTTAAACAAAATCCTTTATTTTTCAGAAAAATAGCTTGGCACTTGTAGCACATTTTTTTGGTCATTTCTCTTGGCACTTAAAGGGTTAATGATGGCTCAGTGCAAAATGCCTGAGATCTGATGAAGGAATGCCAATAAAAACATATAAAGATTTGATATCTAATATTATTTGTAGTGAGCCAACAACAAAGTGCTATTTTAGAAAATGTGCGGTCAGTGACGAACTCATTTCATTTTGAAGATTGCTTTGAGCAAAAGTGTATTGATAATGTTACATTTAAACAATGGTTGCAGATAGAGAACAGAACACTAGAAATTATGACAAAACCAACTCAGGTGGAATCCTTATTTGAAAGTATACCAAAATTATTGCGTCATTCATATATTAGTATGACAACAATGGTACAAAAATAATTGAAATGTCAACTCCACAAAAGAAGAAACCTTAGGTGCGGTAAATAGGAGTTTGACTGTTCTCGGTGAAACTCCTATTAAAAAAATGCCAATACAGAAATTATAACTCTGCTAAAGGAAAAATTTAACTCCACCACAAACTCTAGGCAAAAACGTGAAGATACAAATTTTAACAACCCTTATTTGAAAGTATACCAAAATTATTGCGTCATTCATATATTGCGAAACCTCAGTCAGCATATTTGAAAGGTGCACAAGCCAGAATCCATCCTTTTGTTATCTACTACAAAATTGAAAATACTGAGAAGCTATAGCATATAAGTCTGGTGATTATCTCTGACTGTATGTCACAGCTGTACATCTCTTTCAAAGAACAATGATTGATTTCTTGAAGCAAACTTTCTCCACACCACCTCAAAAAATACATTATTTCTCAGATGGAGCTGCATCACAATATAAAAATAAGTCCAACTTTCTCAACCTTTGCTTTCATGAAGAAGACTTTAGCATGAAAGCAGAGTGAAATCTTTTGGCCTCCTCATATGGCAAAAATGCTTGTGATGGTGTGGGAGGGATTGTTAAACGACTAGCTGCCCTTGCAAGTCCACGCATGGTATACAATTAGCAAATTATGACACCTTGTCAGCTTTATGATTGGACCAGAGATAATATATCAAAAATAAATTTTGTATATTCAACCAAAGAAGATTATGAAACAGAAAACACATTCTTACAACCAAGATTAAAGATGCAAAAACCACCAAAGGGACCCAACAGTTGCAAAACTATATTCCAATTGAGAGTAAAACTAGGCTAAAAGTTAAGTATTTCAGGTTGTCAACTGAATCCAAAGACGAAATAGTACCTGTTGAAGAGGAAGACAACCTATCGGAGAGAAGTGACATTGTTGGATTTTTAACTTGCCAGTACTCAAACTGATTGGGTGTGTTCTATGTGTAGAAGAGGAAGACATCAAGATAAGTTTTTAGAGCCATGTCTATCTAGAACATTAGCTTTCTTTTGAGATATTAAGCGTGTTTTTATTATTTACCGTTCTGGAGTTATGGCTCCATATGTCAGCTTTTTGGCCAAAAATTTGGATTTTTTCAAACTTTGAGTGACGAGAGGCACGAGTTAACGTCGTTTAATCGAACTCAAATTTCGGCTATCTCAATATCTGGAAAGGGGAATTGTTTTGAGAGGTCCAGACGAACAAAATTCTGACATCGATTTTTTGCGGTCACCCTAATAAGCATATATTAAAAGTTGACAGGTGCAGATAGCGTGAATATATTAAAACTGTTTTAGTAACTTTAGTAATTACCAGATACCAACATCAGGATAGGCCTACTGTAGCTCTTCTCCTCTTAATCAAAAAATTAAGTTTCTAACAAAAAAACCTAACTGTGAATAGTAAATGAGCTTCAGTCAACAAAACAAGTCTGTATAATGTTGTAAGGGTAGGCTGGTAGAAAGGACTATATCTGACAATTACGAATGTTATTAAATCTTTGAATTATATTTGGAAGAAGGTACAGGAAAGGTGGATAGAAACATATAAAAGGGACGAACACAATATGGCCTTTACCATGAAAAGAAGAACAGTTCAGTCTTTACATTGCTGCCATTGGACAAAGAGGTAATGGTTGCCTCTGAAAGAAAATTTATCGTCAATGCCCAATCCCCTGACCTAGGTTTCAATCTAAATTGGAACTCAACAAGGAGTGTGACAACACAACTTCCTAAAAGAAGAAACCAAAACACAAAAAGGAGAAAATGGAAAATTGTAAAGAATGATAGAACACATAGATAGGAACATGTAAAAGGAATAACATAAAGGACAGTGGATGCAAATATTTCTATAAGGAAAACCTCTTTTCACTTTATGAGGTAATTGTATTATATTTGGAATAAGGTACAACTTTGATATATTCATATTGGAAGACATGTTATCAATTTAAATAAATAATACAAGTAAAATTGTATTTAAATGTTAACTGAAAATAGGCCTTTGTTTGCATTTACCAACATACTCAAGGTATCATCTCACCTGCACATGGTTCTTGACGGTGTTCCTGCGTAGCTCTTGAGAATGTTCATCGTGGCCCACCTCTTCCCACAAGGTGTGCAGACGAGCGAGACATTGCTCTAGATCTCCACATAGTTCTTGGTACATGTTCTCCCTGGATAAAATGAATATTTAACAAATAATTTCGATAAAAACATTTAAACCAAGGAAACACATTAGGCCTTCATTAAAACAAAGACATCCCTACCAAGTGAAACAGCATAATACAACTAAATGGATGTTCCTAAAGAGTTAAATATAGGCCTGACATAACTTCCCAAGTGGAAAAATCATCTTGGACAACAAGATTGTTGAGTAGGTACACCAAGCCTCAGACTCCTGTATTTCCCTACTGTCTGACCCGTTCATAAAAGGTTATGTATATCAATAACAAATTTAGTGCAATTAAAATCTTCAATACAGATTACTTCATAGGAAGTTTCTTTGGGATTGTGAATTTAAATTTGTCAAACAAAATTACAAATAGTGGTCCTAAAGATAAAAGAATATTAAAAGTTATAATTATATATTTATTATATATGTGAGTTTTTATTTTGGAGCCCGGGTCTGTATATTTTACACTCAAGAGTCCACCCAGAATGGCTTATGACTCATGAGTCCACAACCCTGGTGGACAAAATATGGACGTACTTTGACAAGATTTCAATTGTTAAATACCTATAATGACTGATTTGGAATTTTCACAGCCATCAGTCAGCTGTTATTAATAGTTGGTTGTATTTTAATTATAGCTTACTATTTTTCTTAGAAATATTGTTTATTAACAGAGACATGCAGCCTGGTACAAATGATTAAAAAGTTTTATTATTTTATATCAAGAAATTAAATTGAATGAGTTTGAAACCACCCCAGTTCACCTGACCTAGATTCGAACCTCGATCTCCCCGTCCTCAGCAGTAGAGCTCAACACGGCAAGCACGCTAGCCAAATACACCATCGAGGCGGGTCTTTGTTTAAAAATAATTTATAGATTTATTATAAAGAATAAGACTGGGCCAAGGTGTAGGGAGGAAAGGGGGTGGTAGAGAGACTTATGTTCCAAACAGAGCCAGCCAGTGGCTGGAAGTTGTTCATGATTGTATAGCAAATATCCAGGGTGGCCAGAGGAATTCACTTTTCAAATCCCCTGAATTTTTAATTTTTCCTTGATACAGTAGCCCCATGGCTTCTTTGGTGCTGACTCACAGCTCACAGCTGACAGACAACATTTAGGTATATACCTAAATTTTGACCGTCAGAAGTGACAACTGCTAAACACATGTTTTTGCAGATCATATGGTTCAGTGTAGGGATACATAATTTGGTCTGGTAACTTTTCAAAGCTTTTAGACTGTCAGTCACCCAAGAAGCCATGGGGGATACTATAGTTTATAATATCTAATTATAAACTACCTTATACAGTTCCATTAATGGCCACATGGTTAAACTTTACTTTACATTCATTATTATTTCCAGTCTATGGTCTGGGTCAGTTTTTTATTCAATTCGAATATATCCCCCATCAGCTTGCTAGGTCTGTCATAGCTTCATATGCCTTATTATCTAACATAGGACAGGAACAGCATCCAGTCCCCTGTCATTAATTTATCAATGTGAAAGGGTAAACCCATATTTTACCAATGATAAAATTTTCGCCCATACCGGGAATCGGACCTGGGACCCTTAGCTAGGTAGGCAGACATGCTACCGACTGAGCTAACCTGTCGGTTTGAAAATAAGTTACTAACTACCTGTATTGATGAGTAATTGACAAAAGTGTCAGTCATGTTTGGTTTTCTGGTGATGGGGAGGGTGAGGCTCAAATTGAAAATTACATTAAATGGAAAATTATTTATAAAATTAGTTTAATAAATGACCATTAACATCGATACACTTTTAATGTAGGTTAATGAAAAGTTATTGGATAAAAATTGTTAGCCTATAATATGAAATTACACAAGCTAGGCATGACATGTAAAAAATATATTGAGGAAAAAGTTTTTTTTGTGTGTAACCTATTAAAAGTCTGTCACCAATCCCCAAAATGATAGGTTTTCATTAAAAGAAAACAAAGTTGAACCTTGAAGACATCCACCACATAGAAATAATTAGTGTTGTTCTCTTTCCCCTTAAAAAAAAACTTTTGTTCAAAACATATTTTTTTATAAAATGTTTTGTTTTCACGAGATTTGGACTATATTGGTAAGCTAGTAAGTCAACATTACAATGTGTTATATTACCACAATCTTATGTGTCAGATCAGCTAATAAGTCAAAATTGCAATGTGTTATTATATTAGCACAAGCTCATGTGCTAACTGCTGTTACACCGAAATTTTTTTTAATAATTAAATATTACATAAATATATTTTGTATAATCTTGAATCATTGTACTGATAAGCTATTAAATCAAAATTATAATATTTATTATATATTGCAGACTAATATTATTGTAAAACCAAAATTATCCTAGGGCCTACCACCATAATTATTGTACCATCCCTATTCAAGACAAAACTCATGGAATTGATGACAATAAATAAATTAATTCAAAATTTATATATTAGTTATTAGAAAGGATTTGTAGTAGGCTTTGGAAATGGGGTAGGATATTAATCATAGAATACATATTTTGGATATTGTGTCTAAATGAAAGTTAAAGTTATTATGAAACTTAATATAAAGAAGCTCATTAGATAACTTGTTTAAACACAAATTAACTACAGCAAACGTAAAGATTTCATCTGTAATCGACATGCTCTAAATTATTTTAACAGCTTAATGTTGTGAATTGCAAGTGACAGAACAATTATAGCAACATGTTTTGATGAATGAGTAAATAATAGAAAACTAATGCTGACGGCCAGAATGTCCCATTAGCAATCCTTTTGGCAATCAGGCATTCTGCTCATTTAGGCAGCTACACGGGTTAGGACGCTGGATGGTCGAGTGTGTTGGGGGCTACTACCGTACGTGCACAAGGTACCGGGGTTCATAACCGTTTGGGACCTAGAGTGTCAGTCAGGCCAATGGCTAAGCATTCCTTGCTATACTTTGTTCTATCCCTAGCTCCTAAGTCTTTTCAAATCCTTTATACATATTTTAAGTAACTTCTTAACACATTTTATAGTAGTGCAAAGTAGTATAGTAAAACCCTAAAAAAAAAACAAAGCCGTATGACAGTTCAGGCCCACAATAAATTCCTAACTGTGGTGTGGTAATATAGTATTAGCAAAAGTCGGTAGGCTTCTGGACAAACCATTAACAAATTAAGGCCAAGACTACCCATTCCATTGACAATACTAACCTTTATACAATAGGATTAAATTTGATACACGTCTTTTCTATTAAGCCCATACGTCAATAATACTGTGTTATTACATATAGAGAAATATTTTTGGTAAAATTATTTTTCTTTTAAAGTATATAATTTTTTAAATAAGTAGTACACATAAGACGGATGTTGAGACATGTTGATATAGATAAATTTTAAACGTAAATAGTATACATACCATGGATGTTGAGTCATGTTGCTATAGTTATCAAATCATTAATCTATTTCAAATTCTCAAAATACTTCGTCAATTAATAATATCAAAAACAAAACCAAGCTTTAAAAGTGTGCTAATTCTCAACTGTGATATATAAAAAGTAAATTTGAAGTTCAACCTCCACAGTCCACACCTAATTCAAAGGATTTCATTGGCTGAAATACTCTTAAATACCATTGGTCAATTTCAAAACTTTAACGGCACATAAGCTTGAAAAAACAATTATCCCTAAGTCTCAGACAAGTAATATACCCGCACACTCAAACTCCAGATGTAAATGGTTGAGCTCCTTTTGGTAGCTTGAGTCCTCAAAAACTAGGATCACTGCGGTTTGTGCTATCATCACACAGCAGTGACAATAGCAAGGCCCAATGTTGGAGGACTCAAACCCAATCTTACAATGTCATGTTAACATAATTATGGCTAAGCGATAACGACCAGACCACTACTTTGGATTTTAGAGTGTTACAGTTAGAGCTAGCGTCCTTTTAGAATGCTCGTAAAAGTAAATACAAGGTCTACCTTTTGGTTAGAATATTAACGTCCACATTATTTTCCAAATATTCCTATATATTGTTTTATGACAATTGTTACTATTCAAGTGAGGTTGCACAATTATTATTTTTAGAAACCTATGGACAGCTATTTATGGAATCTCTTGGTTTTAATATTGTCTACCTGTAATTAAATAGATGTTTCACCAATGATTACCTAATCACAGATTTGTGGTGTTATAATTCTAAGTTTCAAATGTCCAATATGTACCTTATCAATATACACGGTATGGTGTCAGCCTGCCAATAAATTAACCCATGTCCAATCCCGAGCACTTCAAAAAAAAATTTAAGGAAAAATTTCGAATTTATTACTTCTATATAATATAGCTGTTTAATTTTGAATAGCAGCGATTATTTTGCGCAATTTTTTATAGGGTCGTATGACGCGGGGCAGAGGTTATTAGTTCCTGGTATTGACTTTTATTGCAATTATCTTGATCTAGCCCTACAAGCACTTCTTTCCTATTCAAAATATGTAAATTCTTTTCAGTGGTTTCACTTCACGATTCGGAGTTGTCATTTCTTGTTGTAAATATTTATTAATAATTGACAATAGCTTTAGGACTATCTATGTTTTATTATCTTGTAAGTTATTGTATGTAGGCCTGCATGATTAATATGGGACGAGTTTTTTAGTTCACTTTCTCCCCTCCAGCACACGTCCATGGTTAATTAAGAGTGGTTTTTATTTGAAAATTAAATTGTGTGTTTAAAATTGACTATGAATCTCCAGTTTATATATTTAATTATTTTGAAGCATAAAAATACACTCCCGAATAAAATAAACAGAGTAGGTATACCCATCTTTATTCGCATAGAAAAAAAGCATTATATATTATAAACTTATATGTATGAAAAATATTATTTAATAACATGTCGTGTTATATGTAAGATAATTGTTATGTGACAGTTGGAAACACTGAATCTATATTACTTTATTATACTGCTCTGTGATCTCGACAAGAGGCATTCTGTAAAAGATTTCACACTGTACATTATATATTTATTGATACTGAACTGTGTTGTTTTGTATTTATTTATTAAACCGTATAACATGGTTGTTGTAAATGGTATTATGACATCAATTAATGGTTTCAATATCGTGTACGTTTTAAAACACAAAGCAAAATTGTTCATAATAATTTATTCATTCTTATAATTAATAGTACAAATAATATATGTATCATTTGTTAGAAAGAAATCAACAATGTAAAACAAAACATTAAAAAACATAAGGCATTGCCCATCTTCTTGAAGGCCAAGGCTCGCCAACTAAATGCTATATTGAGTGGATGGAATTACTCAAACCTCCCCCTCACTCGTTAGAGCCAAGGATGTAGCCCAACAGCTTGACACAAGATGGTGTGTCTGGGGCTTGCCAAGCACTTTGTAAAAATATCTGCTTCCATGGATTCAGAAGGCTTGTATGTCACAACAATGGCCCCATTTTGAATCTTCTCACGAATAAAGTGTTATTTTATACTTATGTGCTTTGATCGGGATCATATTATAGAATTCTTTGTCAAGTTCTGGGCAGGCATGTCATTGAAGATATGGATGGCTTGTTGAGAATATCCCATGTCGTTCAGCAGTTGCCTCAAATGCATTGCATCCTTTGCCACTTCTGTTAAGGCCATGTACTCATCTTCTTGAAAAGATAGAGCAATGGTTCTTTGTTTTCTGGATTCCCAGCTGATCATTGAACCTGCATACTTAAAACAGTACCCTGTGTACGATACTTCTATCACTGGAGCATGAACCACAATTTGCATCAGCATATTCGGTCAATGGTTCTCCAGTCTTTTGGAAGAACAGAGACAGTTCCTTTGTACCTTGAAGGTAACGGAGAACCCTTTTAGCTGCTACCCAATGCTCTTTAGAAAAACAATTATTAAATTGACTTAAGTAACTTACCGAATGTGAAATATCCGGTCTTGTACCTGTTGCGAGATACATAAAAGGCTCCAATCAGATTTTGGTATAGAAAATTTTGCAGGTTTTCTGTTGACGCCCTGGTAAACATTATTCCCGAAACCATGGAAGTCTTCACAGGATTACAAGTCTCCATATTAAATTTATGAAGGATTTCGTCAATGTATTTCTTCTGTGAGGCTGAAATAGTTCCATTTCTACAGACGAATTCTATACCAAGACAATATTGAAGATTTCCCAAATCTCAAATTCGTTCATCAGTTCCTTCTCTATATGATTCAGTTTTCCTTGACTATTTGATGCCATGTTTACATCATCTACATAAATTGCAACCAGTATTTTTTCTCTCCCTCTGATCATAATGTAAATACAAGGATAAGCCTGCGAAGGTATGAATCCTAATTTACAAAGTTTGGGATCTAATTTACAGAAACATTGACGTCCTGCTTGCTTTAGTCTGTACAACGGCTTCATAAGACGACATACCTTTTCACAATTTTGTTTGCGTAGCTCTTCAAGCATTTTATTTACCTTTTTGAACATCGTGGAGTCTTCATTAGCACTTTCTTCAACCATGATTCTGCATAGGATTCTTTCTAGAAATTCTCACTTTTGTATAAATATCCTCTCGTATATATCCCCATTAAGGACAGCTGTTGAGACATCAAGTTGATTTATTTTTAGATTTTCTTCTACTGCAACAGTAAGAAGAGTTCTGATAGAGCTTGATCTGGTAACTGGGGCATACGTGTCTCCATAGTCGAGTCCTGGTCTTTGTGAGAATCCTCGAGCTACAAGATGTTTTTTTCCTTAACTCAAGATCGCCATTTTGTTTATACTTATTTTTAGCACCATTTTGCAACTAATTACATTTGCTTCATTTGGTTTTGTCACCAGTTCTCAAGTATCATTCTTTACATGGGCCTTGATTTCATTTTTTATGGCTTCATGTCATCCTTCCGCATTAACTCAGTACATTTATATATATACCCGTACCTCACGATTTACACCTGGCAAGGAATCAAGGAATTCATAAACAACCTTTGCAGCCACTTCAGAATAGAACTAAAAAATGTACTGATTTAATTTAGGGACTAAGTTGACTGTGGATGAAGATTTATTCCATAATCTCTTTGATCTCTAGTAGACTCAATTCTAGTAGAGTCAATTCCTTGTAGTGCAGTTGAGTTTGTACATAATTTTAGTGTAATTAATTTAATTAGTACTCCACCACGCTACTTATAAAACCGCGTTGCATAATTAATTTTCATCAAACTCAATTAACCACATTTTAGCCAATGGGCCTAACTGTCAACGTTCAGACCTAGTTGCTGCAATATCTGTCAGCTGTTAAGACAAAATCGTGCCATGTCAATTACAAAGCTTTTCTGAGCATATTATATAAGAGTTAACACATTGCTTTAACAGTTAACATAAAATTAATAAATTAAGTTACATTAACACTGCCCTTTTATATCTGGTCTCTGTATCTATAACTTATTCAAAATTATTCAAAATCTTAAGCATTAAAATCCCAATCTAATTTTATATTTATAATGTTTAAATATAGAGTTACTTTAAATTGTGTGAATGACTTCCAAGGTACCGTTTTACTTAGGACTAGGGATGGGTTGAGAAATCACAATCTGCTCCTTTTCCCTGGTCCTCTTACGTCACATTCATAACCTGTTCCTGACAAATGATAGGAGCTGTTCCTTTTTGTCACTGGTTCACGGATCAAATACATGTTGTAACAGGTCCGGAGTAAACTTTTTCCTCGTCTCTCTGTCACAGGCAGCACTGGAATAGGTCCAAAGTAGCCTTGATCCTCGTCTCTGTCTCAGACAACGCTGTAAAAGGACGGAGCAACCCTGTTCCTTTATGTCCCGGAGAAACGGAGATATTTTAGAGCAATCATACAGTAGAAAGGAAGTGGATACTTTTGTGTTCTTGTCACAGCGCTGAGATCAGTTCCGGCGACACCTTACTTGTTTATTATAGGCCTAGCTTAGAGTTGGTTTGGGAGTCACAAATGAGTTTTGAAGGGGGACGCTTTCATAGCACAAAACATTATTTCCACAATACAAGCACCGTGTGTGATGTATTATTACAATAAATTGTTACGTTCATGATTATCATTGAAGGGACCTGCTTGGAGATAAAATGATTTTAGGCAAGGGTCAGCAACCTACGGTCCACTAACTGATTTTATCCAGTCCACAAAATATTTAGCGAACAGTTTGCTCGAAACATCGACTTAATAACTAATTACTAAATGGGAAATGTAAAATCTAACTTTTTTTGCTCTACTTTTTTTGCTTTAATTTTTTCAAATTATTCAAAATAATGTTTAAACCCATATGGCCCACAATATTAAAAAGGTTGCCAACCTCTAGACTCTGGCTTCACTCTCGCACTATACTGAACTGCCAATGACAGAGAGATTAATGTTCGATTCCAGTAGGGTGCACTGAGGGTAATTTTCCTAAACTTTTTCAACTCTCATTCCAAACAAATGTGGATGCACTTCCTCTAGAACTAACCATATTCATCCCTAACACATTGGCGTGATTAGCATAAATGCGTACAAGCTGAACGGGCAGTAGACGCTGTACTAAAAATAAACTAGGCTAGGAATAGGTATGAATATACAAACTGTTACTATAAAGAGAAGGATAAAGGAACAGGTCCAATGGTGGAGCAGTAGTAGATTGCGTATGAGCACAGACAACTGCTGGAACATTCCCTCCAATGCTGATGGCTCTCTAGGAGAGAGAGGGATGACCTTGAGGTACCGCAGTCTCAACTAAATAAAGGGATACATCTAAAACTTTACGTTAGACAGTGGCATTCTTGACATTCCCATGATCCAATATAGCGTATGGACTGTTGATTTCAACTTTTCTCCACAGCTTAGAGATTTTTTCGTATAAATATGATTTTCTAGAAATCTCTGTTTACATTATTAAGAAAGTCCTTTATTGGTAGATTGTTTCACTGTAAGAGCTAATGTTATTTTGCCAGGAAATTTAAGCTGTCTATTATAAAGAAACATTTTCTATTCAGAGGTGTCCGTTAATGTAGATTTCACTGTTTTATATTTCGAGTAGGTAGACCCTCTTGGGACATTTCACTTGAGTTCAATTCATGTAGTTAAGTTTGGGGTTGGGGTTAGCAAATTAAAATACCGTGGGGTTGAAGAATTCACGATGATAAATAATATACTGAGGAATAAGCCTCCTGTTTCAAATTCCAATGTTTGTTATATTTGTTTATATCCACTCAGTTATATAAATACATTAATATGCATGTAAAATATTGCAGAGTTTATATGCATCTGTTGAAGTTCAAAATAAGATTTTACCTTTTATCATATCTCACAAGATCTATTTTCTAATACATAATGAATATCTTATGCAAATTGAATAAATCAAGAAAGAAAATCCGATTTCTCTTAGTAACAAAAACGGTATAATTAAATAGCAAAATTATTTTAAATTTAACTTGAAAACCACAAGAGGGTTACTCTCACAACTCCTAATTCTTTCTTATACTTCTAGAATAATGTATTATTCCTCTCTGTTTCTTTCTGATAAAACATGTACTTAGAAGAGGGTTATTTTTAGTTTCTTGTTTAGTTTTTGAAGTGTGCATCTCCATTGAGGATAGGCCAAAAGTATGTAGAATTTTTCTGGTAAAGATCATCCACTTTTTTTTAGGACGAGTTAGAAGTCCTCATGTCATCTTTTATAATTTTTTTTAGCACCGAGTCTTATTACCCTTTCAGGTTATACACTTGTCTTCTCTTTTCCGTTTTTACGGTGGGCACAGCACTGGTACTAGTGTAGATTAACAACATGATTGGCCACGTGTGAGAGAAGCATAATTTGGTACGAGGAAGACATCCTCGGGAAATGGTCCTAAAGGGGGATTGTGATTGGGTTTTTTGGGAAGATGCTTATTTGGCAATGCCCTGTAAGAATTTTAAATTTGTTAGTTTATGTTCTATTTAGTTTTACTTTATTCTTAAGTGTGTAAGTATTTTGACGAGACTAACCCGCCATGTGACCAGATGCCATACTAGGTACTTTCAATTAATTTGTATTTTATTCATTTGATTACTTATTGTTTTCAACTTATATAGTACTGTGTCGAAGGAAACACCATGTTATAAATATTACAACAATCGTTAGGGGCCCTATTAGAAGTACAATACCATAGGATTTTCTATTTTCAGTATTGAAAACGATACAGTTCGGAATAAAAATAAAAATCTTACTATCGATTCATTTGCTGGATAATAGTTCTTAAGAAAGATTAGTATTCTATAGAGGCTAGTCACTTTGGTATTTGAAGATAAAGTATTACTTTTTTCTATGACAACGCCATTGAAGATGCAAGACCAATATTAATTCTCGACACTTGTATTAAGAATACGTCTGTACCTGCCTGCAATAACACTCCGATGCTCTGTTTCGATGTTAGCTTGGTTTGGTTCATGTATGAAACAATTAGCTCTTCTAGTAAACGACGAAGCTACACTAGCATCTAGTGGCATGACTGTGAGCCAATCTAATGAAGAAATGACTTATGATTCTTGATCGTGTATCATACTGCACCTGGATTTTTTTTTTAGGTTTTAAGGCCTATTATTCCTGATCCTGACTGTATTAGCGTTTGAGATTAATAAACTTCACCATATACTGGTAAATCAGAATCCTCTAAAAATAAAAAATAAAGCTACAGCTTAAAAGCATCTACATCAATTCACTTATCAAAGTAAGAACTTTTTGTATTTTCTTCAGAGGACAGTTAAAACCCATTTATATGCACTCACTAGCTGGACACAATTATTTTAATATTTAAAATAAATTAGCAAACTATTTAGACTAAATTTAAAAACAATGATATTAAACTATTTTGACTAAATTAATAAAATTAAATTATGTTATTTGTTTTCCCTATCAAATTAAACCCAGAAGCTTGTAAGAATCATCAGTGACTAATTATTTTGTTATGAATATCTCATTATAATATATTTAACATAAATAAATCGAATACCTAGAAAGGTGGATTTTTGTTAAGTGCTCTACCACTGGGTAGTGTTAGTGATGATTTTATATATATATTTTTTCACAAATCAAATAAATATAAATATATATTTTTTATAATATTGATTTTACTTATTCTAGATATTTATTGCAATCGGTTCTTTTGGATTATTTTCTTCACACTGTTCTCTAGTAAATAGACATACCATATTGGTTGGGAAAACATTAATTTCGTATATAATCTCTTATATTAAATCAATATACATGTATAAAGTAAAATTAATACGTTCCACAACATTTAAACAAGTGGAAGTCTCTTAACAACCAAGTGGTATAGTTAAGTATTGGAAGGAGGTAAACATTTTCCAATATTTTAAGCAATGAGTTGGAGGGGTAATAAACTCACGCTCCACTACTGGCAATACTATCAATAATTATTCTAATAATTTCTAAAAGAATTACACAAGAATGAACCGAAAATTTAACAGCATTGGATAGGAATAATGAAGAAAGGATGCTATCTACATATAAGTGGTATTTGAGATAGTCAACGAAGAATTGATTAAAATCGAGTCTTGACTCTTTGTGGATTAGAGTCTAAATATGAGGAGGTTGAGTTGTTTTAAAATAATGTCATTTAAAAAATAGTCTGCCTAATATCTTAAATAGCTTGATTATTTAATTTTTGTTTATAATTATTTAAATATTATTTTTTATTCATAATAGTTTAATAAAGTATCATTGAATTAGCTTGTATTTGATTTAATTCAATTCATTTGAAAAAAAAAGCTGGTCTTATCCACTATAAGTTTTATATCAGTCACCAAATATAAATTATTTAATTCAACCATACTCAACTCTAGTTTTATACATAGTACTGTTATTTTTTTTTATAAATACGTTTTTGATTACATTCAAGAAATTAGGAAAAAGGTAAACGGCGTGTTTGTTGTAAATCTTATATCAAACACCAAATATACATTATTTAATTCAACCATGTGCAGCCATTTTATTTACTCTACGAATTAAAAGCTATTTTTTTGCCCCTCAACATTTCTTTCTTAAATGTCAGACCCTTTGGGCAACTTTGTTGTCTAAATGGCCACTCTACACTTTCTTAGGACCTATGATTGGGACCAGAAATCTCTATACTAGCCTATACTGCATGGATATAAACACACACACCAACAAAGGACTAGAGTATTACTTTTAAGTTTTTCGACTTCTTGATTGTAAGGGGACAGATTTAATGGTTTATCTCAATGTTACTGTGCAAATCATGTCTCTGATGAATGAAAGAGTTATCATTTGAATATAGTGAGGTCTTATACCTCATTTGGCTTAAGAAACATTTACATTAAAGGATATAAATTAACTTTTACAGATAATATTTTACAAATATGAATACAAATCTGTAATAGATCTAAATAGATGTCACTATAAGCCATATTGTTTAATTCTGCCAAGTCTACAATCAATCAATCATTTAGGTTATAGTCTTGTAGGAAGCATTCCTATAGAAGCATATATGACATATCAATTTATTTAAGGAAACAAGTCATGAGCTTCGATCTTTAATTTGCTCTTCAAACCTTTTTTAACATATTCATTTCATTTCACTAATCCCACATTGATTTTCCTCATAGTATTCATTTAAATTAGCAAATGATATCAAAATGTCATATTGTCTTTTATGTGTGTTAGAGAGATAGATATATCCCAAAATTACTCTCACTCTTACACAATAATATATAAACGAAATCTCAAAATTTAAAGTCAGTGATATCCATCTATTTATTTTATATAGCGCAGTCATTGTGACAACTGTTAAAGAATTGGCTCATGTGGACAATTTAAATAATTTTGGCAGCTTTGTTCAAACGGAAAAAAATGTCTTCAATACGCTATGTATTACTTCAAAGAGTAAATAATAGTTAAGAGATGTTTATTTTTATTTTGTATGTCATTAGTTTTTGCTTGTTTATCCAATATAAAGTTCTATAGTGACTCCTTATATAAATAATGTATTTCATCTCCAGCCAAGACAAATTGAGTTAATCTAAATACTTTGAACTATTCTTCATTTGATACCTTGTGCCCAAAGCCACTTAATACTAGTTTTGGTTTTCTATCTGTTTGATTTACTATCACATTTATGAAACATAGAAGAAAGTGTTTGGTATATACAATTATTCAAACAAATATTTTTAGTTGTACATTTTCCTTATCGTCTTGTGTAAACTCTCAATTTCATAAATATAGGCCATATCACTTTAAACTATCCTAGGCCTAGTTATATAGAAAGCCATGCAAATATTAGTAACAAAGCAGGATTCTTACAATTATTTTTTGTTGAAACATAGTACAACTTGATTTAAATATACTTACTCGTATAAAATGTCCAAAACACATAAAGAAAAGTATAAGTCAGCATTTAAGGATAAAAACTATGGTAAGAAACACTCCAAATCATCAAAAGATGATAGACCTTCAGAGTCCAAGTCTACTGAAGATAAAGAATCAGAAGATGCTTGGGATGTTAAGAAGTATAGTGACAAGTTTCGTAATAAATCTCCAGCGGAAATAAGCCCTAGTGTTGGGTCCCGCTACTATGGTGAACATTCTAAAGAAACAAATAAAGATCAACTTAATTTGGATGATGATATAATTGAGGATAGGAGTAGGATTGCAATTGATTGGGAAGAATCAGAAAATAAACGTTTTGATGAAAGAGTCAACAAGGGCAAAAAAAGAAGAGAGGTTGATGAAGATCATTATTTTATAGAAAATACTAAAAACATAAGAAAAAGACAAAAAAATACAGAGGAAGCTACAACTGAAGAAACAACTATTAATAAAAATGATTATTATAAGAATAAATCTCATGAAGATAATCTAGAAACGAGACAAGAGGACCAGCAAAATAAAAATTTTGTAAAAAGAAATTCACTGATATCCAAAAATAAACAAAAGAAATATGAAGATGAAAAGAAAGAACAATCTAAAATTAAAAGAGCAGATTATAATATAATTGAGCAATATAATGAAAGGAGAGCTAAAGGAAATAAACAAGATGTCATAGAAGTAGTTGAGAATAGACTTGATAAAAGAACAAATGAAATACTTTTTGTAAATGACGAAGAAAATGAAATTAACCATAGCAAAAATTATAAAGGTAAACAAAAAAGTTTTGATCCAGAAAACAAAAGTTATCATGAAACTACATCTAGAGATAATGAAAAGTATTATTCTAAAGAAACTGACTACTATCGTGAGAAGAGACACAACACTAGACAGAGAGATAATTTTTTTGAAAATGAAACTCATCTTAATAGGAGACCTCGGTCTAGTAGAAATAATTTTGATGAAAATGACAGTTATCCAGAAAGAAGGCTGTACAAAGACAATGAAAATCCAGACAAAAGGAGTTCAAATGAATACCAAAGTAAAAGACCATCAAGGAGTAGTGGGGACAGTGAAAAAGAGTATTCACGAGGAAGCAACTTTCACCATGAAAGAAGACCAGGTCAAGTTAAGGAAAAGCATATGCCACATAAAGAACGCTTTGATGACAGAAATCAAATGGCAAGAAGGAAACGTGATAGTGAAGTGGAGAGAATCAAGTCACCGAGTGGGGAAAAAAGAAAAAACATGACTAATTTGTCAGGTAACAATATTAAAGATAGTACTCTACCAGCAAGAGATCCAGCAGTGATCACTTCATCTCAAAAAAAGACTGTGGATTTATTGACATCAAAGACCGGAGGAGCGTACATACCACCGGCAAAGCTACGCATGATGCAGGCACAAATCACAGATAAATCTAGTGCAGCTTACCAAAGGATTGCTTGGGAGGCCCTCAAAAAATCCATCCATGGTCACATCAACAAGATTAACACAAGTAACATTGGGATAATCGTACGAGAACTGTTTAAAGAAAATGTAGTAAGAGGTCGGGGATTGCTATGTCGCTCCATCATACAGGCTCAGGCAGCCTCTCCCACCTTCACACACGTGTATGCTGCCCTGGTGGCAGTCATCAATACTAAGGTGAGTCCGTAACATCACAACAGACCTTTAAAAATCCTGTCACCTTAAAATAAACTTTACCATAAACTAAGATCTGGGGTAAGATTTGGCAAACCTTTTTAGGAGTGTGTGCCCACTATGTTGATAGGTTTCTGATATCCTAATTTACATAAGGGCAATTATATGAAAATGTCAACTTTGTAGAAAAACCTCAAAGTAAAATTTGCACATGTTTAGAATTACGTTGAAAATACACAATATTATAGATTTCTGTTGTACATGTTGTTTGGCTGTTCCTTTTTTAGTTTAGACATAAAAAACATACCTAATATAAGCACATATTTCTGTCACAAAAAAACATCATAAAAAGTTTGCTTAAATGAAACAATTTTTACTCAAACTACTTATGAATTTGTATTTTCATTAATTTCTAATCATTTTCATTTTATATAAGTAAAAAATAAATAAAGTGCAAACCTAACTTAACTTGCCATCAAATCACAAGCTATATTTTAATTTCAGGCCTCTATAAACATTGTTCTGATGAATGCATTATTGCGCGTTTGAACAGAAAATATTTTCTTTGTTGGAAAAAACAGGCCCTAAGATTTTTTGAATGAGAAATAGGCCTAGGAAGTTTATTGGTAGCAATATCTAGTAGACCTAACTATAGAGAGCTCTGACATGATCAAACTCTTTTCACAGCCTTCTCTTCAGATGTGGGGAAATAGAGCTTGGTATAATTTACCCATTGTTAGGCCTATATTTAAATGTTGAATAGGTAGGCCGAAATTTCACCCACACCTTTATTGCTGAATAGTAGCAATATCAGCTATCACATATGCCTACATGTTTTTAAACCAAATAACTCTAGGCTATTCAAGTGTAACAATTAGCCAAACAATGTTTGAATCACTTAATTTTTTTATAATGAACCCAATACATGTGTTTCTCTACCCGAAGAAGCACGTTGTGCCTCTGAAAGCTTGTGTTCATTATGTGTATATGCCTTCAAGTGTTTGTTTCTATCTCTACAGTCTCTCAACCAGTTATCTCAGATAAGTGAGGCTACTGTAGATGTGTTTCTTTCTTTTTACAAAGACAATGAGTGAATTTTGTTTTATAAAACTACTTTTTTTATAGTTGATGTTGTGCTAAGCTACATATTATAGATCTTCTTTTAGTTACTATGTCTGTTTTTATTGCTTAAATTCTCACACTACAAGGGTCAGCTTGTGAGGGAACAAAACCCAGTTGATTTAGTTTCAAGCCCAACCTTTAAAACCATTGCCTACCGGCTTGTTTTAAGCCATAAACAGCTCTTTTAAGTAGGCATACTTTGTCCTTCTTATTTTCAAAGCTTTTATATCATCTTCTTAGCTTTGAGAAATGTAGAATGGTCTTTGTTATGGCTTTCTTACATTATTATGTCACATAAAAATGTTTTCAATATGTCTGGTTTTTGCATTAAAATTCTTTCTTCAAGTTCACCAATGAGGAAGGCAGTCGAGATATCCATTCAAGTAACTTTCATGTCTTGATTAAGTGCAACTCCAAGAATAACTCTAATTGAATTTAGTTTTGCAACAGGAGCATAGGTTTCATCAAAGTCAATTCCCCAGGAGCTGAGCAAAACCTTTTGAAACAAGATGAGCTTTCTTTCTCTATAGCTCCCCATTGACTTTATATCGTACTTATTTTTAAAACCATTCTGCTAACTATCACATTGTCACCTTTTTCTCAATCTACAATTTCCCAAGTTTCATTTTTTAAGTGAGATTTTATTTGCTCTTTCATAGATTTTTGCTATGCTTCTCCAACACCTCCTTCTAATGCATATTTAACATCACAATAGGCTGTTGCATCATAATCTTACATTCAAATGGGAAGTTTCCTGTTGCGTTTTGGCCTTGAGTGTACTTGGTCTTCATCTGGATCTTGCTCTCCTTGGTCTGAGATGTCTCGCAAGGTCTTGGACTGGAAAAGGTGGAGCTGGAAGAGTTATTTCATCAACATTTTCTTCATTAATAACTTCTTTGTTGTCCTCATTTGATTGATCATCCATAACCATATTGTTGTCTCCTCTTTTCCCCTTTGAGTCATAGAACTTTTTGTCCAAAACCCTGGAATCTCTTGTGATTTTGATTTTCCTTTTATTGGGCATCCACATTCTCTAAAATTTGGAAATTTTGGAATATCTAACAAAAATTTCTTCATCTACCTGGGAAGAAAATTTCTCTTTGCCAGTTTAATTTTGGTCCAAAACGAAAGTTTTGTTGCCAAATACATGAAGATGTCGAATCGACGGAATTCTTCCTACCCATTCCCAAAAAAGGTGTTTCGCCTTTTGAGGGTCCTTGATGGAGATCTATTACACAGGTAGTTTGCTCTGTGAATCGCCTTAGTCCAAAATGACAGGGGCAGGTTTGACTCCAACATGAGACATCGGGCTTCATCAAGTAAGGTTCTATTCATCCACTCAGATTAACCATTATAATGAGGGGTATACAGTGTAGACATCCGCCTCTGAATTGTGCATTGTTTTGGAAAACTCTCAAACTCTTTGTTTCAGTATTCTGAGGTTTCATTATCATATTGCAGAAATTTTATTTTGTTTTCTGTAAAATTCTCAACCTCATTTTTATATACTTTGAAAACTTCTAGAACTTCATTTTTATGTTTTACAAAATAAACTCAGCTATAAAACGTTTTCTCATCTGTATAGGTCACCAAATATCTTGATCCGCCAGAGGATTCAACACGCATGTGGCCACTAATATCCAAATGCACTGTTTCCAAAACTTTGATGTTTTCTGGAACCTCTCTTGTAGGAAAATAAACTTGGGTCAATTTTCCTTTGATACATACCACACAACCATTCAGTATATCACTTTGAAATCTAAACCTTCCAATGTTTCATTTTTGCATGCCAACTTTAAATCTACTTCATTTAAGTGAGCAAGATTTTTATGCCATTCTTCTATTTTATGTTCTTCATGCACTTTATTTATTACTTCTACAGCCCAAGAATTAACATAATATAGCCCATTTGACTTATTAGCTTCTAATCTTAAGGAGGGTGCCTACCGAAGTGCTGGAATTCATTACAGACGTTCAGGAAATACACCAAGGTTTGGTAATGTTTTATTTTTCCCAAAATTGACAAGCCAACATGAAGATAAAGGGTTGGAGCATGCCTATCTAGTACTCTCAACCTTACATTTTAATAATCTATGTATATAAAAAATTAATGAAAATTCAAAATTTGCTTATTTTCAATGGCCCTTTAAGTATATTGTCACAGTTCTGAGATGAGGGTAACTACTAGATAATCATGGATACAACCTTTCAGAAACAAATAAAGTAATTTTTTGATAAGGTCACAACAGAAAATGTAAAGATAATCTATAATTCCTTTTACTGATTTGATGCGTCAAAGCCAATGCTTTTCAGCCATCAAGTGGTACAGCCATGTCCTCCATCTAAGGTTTGGAAGTTAAGAATAGCCACAGAAAGAAGGAAAGGCAGTTAACTTGATGTGCATGCACCCTTTTAGATGGATGTCTACCTTCGCCTTGTTGAGAGTTGAGTCAACGCTCGTTGCACAGTGAACCCGTAAATTTTAAGTTTTAGGTGTTCATTAAAAAATGTTTAAAATAATATATGCAGAAGCTTTTATTGTAAATGTAATGTGTTTACAAACTGCTCCTGATTTCCAAACAGTTGTGTATGCTTTGTCTTCTTATGATAACTATTATAATTATATATTAATAACATAGGTGGTGACCTGGTGGTCTAGGGGTAAGGTGTCAGACCTCTCTGCTGGGGTTCGGGGTTCAATCCCTGGTCCTGGCACAGATTTATCTGATTATAAAACCCTTCCTTCACCTCTGACAAGACGTATATTAATAACAACTTGTGAATGTGTGGAAAGTCAGGCCTCAACTGTGGTTCGGATTCCACGTTAAACTGTAGGTCCTCCATTTCAACTCACAATCCCTTACTATTACACATTAGTGGAGGTGCGTATAATCCGAACTGGCAGTAAGATGCGGTGCTAATAATAATTAATAATTATAATAACATAAAATTATATTGTAAATACAAAGGGGACCGCATAAAATTAGGATGGAAAAAGAGGAAGAAGCGTTTTATCGATGGATCAAAGTAAGTATATACTGATTTATCATTATAAAAACAGGATATAGTTCATTGTTCTACAGTTGTGTGTTAGTTTCATTTTGCCATGTTGCTCCTATATTCAGGAGGATGGGGTTAAAATCCATTTCGGAAGCTTCACTAAGCTGGTCCTGTGAAGTAAAGAACCATAATTTGAATTCTGTTGCTTAAATTTAAAAAATATATTTTTTATGGTCTTTGTAATTATTCTTATAAATCCAATGAACGTCCACTCATTCTTTGGGCTATACAAAAACATTACATGAAGAGAAATAAGAGAAAAAAGTATATATTTAATTTACATGTATTAATTACTAACAAAGTGGTGATGGACAATTTAATTTCTTAACATATGTATAACTATATACAAAAACAAAATTTTAATCATTACACACAATATAAAATTTAATTTTAATAATGCTTAATTCAGCTCAGTTTTAAAATGAATTTAAATAAATTTATTGAAGCTTCCAAAGGAAACAAATACTCTCAGTATTAAAATGAATTTAACTAAATTTAATTCAACCCTGATACATGAAGGTTAAATCTAAAACAATTATTACAAGGTTTAGTGCCTGATTACTAGTCTCAACTGAAAAAGTTCCAAAATCAGCTTTTCAATATAAAAACCTTGAGCAACATATTTAATTTCTGAGTAAGTGTGAATTTGCCTTTTCCATATTAAACAAAGCTCATAATGTTTAACCCTAAATATCGCAACATTTAATGTCGTTTCACGATCTAGAAGCTTTCCGATCATATACTGTAAATTCAAAATTTCTAATCATTACTGATCACTATTGATTGAAATCAAGGATTATATACTAAATATTGACATCTGTTTTTGAATTATTTCTTTACATGGTGGGGTTGCTTGAAGCTAGTCTCCCTCGGCCGGTAATGTACACCTCTTAATATGTTGTAAATAAAGAACTAATTCGGAGACGGCAGGATTTAAGCCACTAATCATGCACTAAATATTGACAAATGTTTCAGGATTAGTACCTTACATGGTGAGATAAGCTTCACGAATCTCCACCAAGGTGCATTATCTATAGTTTTTTAAATGTGAAATTCACTTTGGTTTTATAATCCATTTTCACACTATAATGTGAGAGCATTTTTTCGTATCAAATACTTCCTCTTCCCTAGTAAATTATTTTTTTATAAATTATTCCCAAAAAGTAGCAAAGGCTTATTTTTAAGCCAACACTGTGTTATTAAGAATTCATAAGAAATTAAATTTAAGAATAATATTTGTTCACATTACTTCATAATAATAAAATAGGGTACTGGAATAATTGTTTTAAAATTTTTAAACAAATCGTTTGATTTTTTCAAAAATACAGGTTTTATGTTACAATAATTAATACTTGAACATGCTTGGCAAAATTAAATCCTGTATTATTTTGTATGCATATAATATGTCCTAGCAATAAAATGCTCAGATAATTACACTTTTTGTCAGATTTTTGAGCTACATGCTGAAATACAAATTATGTAAAATGTAAGGCAAAGCATAGTGTTTCTTGGATTTAACCAATTGTATATAACACCACCATTATATTCAATTTACAGAAAATACTTACTGGTTATAGGAAAATAACTATTTAATAAAAGCATGTTATACATTTCTGTGATTTTGGTGATTGTTTATTAATGATCAAAACACAAAACATCATTTCTGGATAGTAAATTCGGCTTTATGTTTTCCTACTGTCAGAAATGTTCAAATATACCTTTTATAGGCTTTTGATTTTGTAGTTTTATAGTATTCATAGAAAAACAAGTTTCTTAAAAAGTGATCTTATCTATCCACATATTATGCTTTGTAAAATCTATACACATATTATGCTTTGTAAAGACAAATGACTTACATTCTAACAGAGGTGGTAACAGTTCATCGAGCCAGCAAAAACCTGAATTCCTACATAATTTTATGGTGTAGGCAGTAGGCTCTTTGTCGACTTGCAATTACTTTTATTGCTTGAGTATAAAAATTTATAATAAATATAAAAGTTCTAAAAAGCTGTACATATATTTTCTAGATAACCAAATTAATCATTCCTAGGACGAAAAGACCACAAAATCCTTACTAAAAACTTATTTATTTTATATAGGCCTACCAATAGTTGTTTACATTTTTATTTTAGGAATATTCATAGTTATACAGTTCAAATAATCCCCTCTCCACATTCGAGCACACCTCCCGGCATCTTATCTGATACTATCGGTATCATCCCTCTACAATCAGAGCTGCCTCACTACAGCGCACAAATTAATATATCCATACATTCAATAACTGGTAGGCATAGCAGCAGCACCTTTACAGAAAATTTAATGGCCATATGCTCTGGAGGTCGAAAACATCATTGTATTCACAACGGTAAATATTACATAATACATTTTAGTGTAAACTTATTTAGTGAACAATAAATTAATTCCAAATTTTGAATTCAGTTTTTACTAAGCTGCCCTAATTAAATATGATACATATTTAATAGGAGTGTTACCTTATAAAAATAAAATTAGAAGCTGAAATACAATATCTAGAATTATGAATGCAATAAAAATAAATACTAATTAAATATCATAGGCTAAAATTAAGATTAGCACAGTCGTGGCGGTGGGAAGGTGATCAATTTCATTTAGGCCTAGTATTAAATTAGTTGAAAAATTATTTATTTACATGAAAATTGATTCTGTGCGTGCTAAGCCAAAGGTCCGGGGTTCAATTACCGTGCCAAAGCTAACAGTTATGGTTCTGGTTCCAGTTCCACTCCTTGCACTAAATACTTCAAGCTACAGTGAACTTTTTTTTCTTTCCAGGGACACAAATGTTCTAAAAAAACCTTCTGTAATAGAACGCAGAATAGTCGACTTTCATTACTCTTTGGAATGTATTCAAGCCATAAATCATAAAGGGTTCAACTGCAAATTTTCAAATATGAATAATACAGGTGAAACAAGGAATGGCTTCTGCAGCACATTACACTTGAAATGCAAGATGTGTGGCGTTCTCGAAACACTCCATGCTTCAAATACCAACTCACTGATGAATGTTAATACCGCAATGGTGGCTGGCATTATTAACACAGGCCAAGGTTTTCCTCAGTTGGAAGAGTTATCTACAGTACTAGATATGCCGTGTATGGACAATCCTATGTACCAAAAGATACACCAAGAAATAGGCAAACATCCAGGAAGCATTGCTCCTGGTGGAAAGATGGCTGTTGCGTGTGAGGAAGTGGCATTGGCTGTCAAAGCCAAATATTTAACGTTCAATTTAGTATTTAATAATATAACAGTTAAAAGTATTTAAAATGAAAAAGTATTTGGAATAAAAAAGTAAAAGAAATTATAACAACTGTGTAAATAGAAACTGTTTAGTGGCGCCCAAGGCACGTGCCAATTCTGCCATACCCTAGATCCACCACTGGATGTATGTGAAATGATCATGATTTATCTTTATTCATAGATATTCATGTAATTAATATGATTTTAATTTGTTTAATGATATGAGTATAATGAACATGACTTTAATTTGTTTAGTGATATATTGTGAAAATGTATTGAACATAATTTTACTAAACTTTGTTGTAGACCTTTATGTGTGGTGATCATGATTTTCTTTTATTTTGTGATATATGCGTATTAAACATAATTTTCTAAACTTTGTGGTATGTGTGTAGTGAACATAATTTTTCCTTATGTTGTGATATAATATAAAATATAAATTTATTTTATTATGTGATAAAGCTTTTTTGAACACTATTTTTTTAAGCATTGTGTTATGTGTGTAGTGAACATTATTATACACTTTGTGGTATGTGTATAGTGAACATGATTTTCCTAAACGTTGTGTTATATGTGTAATGAACACTATTTTCCTTTGCGTTGCCAAATAGGTCCTACATGTTATAGCCATGGTTTACCTTTATTTTGGGATGTAACCTACTTATAGGGAAAATAATTATCCTAAATTTTGTGGTATACAACTAGTGAACATGATTTTCCTCTATTTTGTAATTTAGGCCTATGTATAGTAAATATATATTTTTTTCAAGCTTTGTGGTATATGTGTAGTTTTTCATACCCGACTGTGATTTGAAAACCAATGTTCCCGTCATCAGCAGGCCACGACGATGATAACACTAGAATGAAGTCTTAGACCAGTGTTTCCCACATTGGGTGATACTGTCCTTAGGGGGTGAGAGGGGGAATATTTTTGGTTTTGTGAGATGATAAATAATTGCAAGAGAGTTGTGCGGCAGTGTATGGGTTTTTACTAATATTGCAGTAATAATTTTATGCTAGCTAGTAAATACAGGCAATAAAATATTTGTATCATATTAAATACTGTATTTATGTTATATAATTTTGACAATTCGATTAATTCCTTATGCTTATGACCATTTAACATAAGCTATGTTATGTTTTAAAGTGTGCTATATTCAAAAGAATTATAAATTATGCCACGTAAAAAGTGCATTTATTTTGTGATCATGTTTCTTTCAAATGAGGGAATATTGACCATTTGACAATATAGTATTTCTGCAAGGATATTATCATTGATTTCAGTATGCACAATATATTTAACTTGGGGGTAGGGGCTTTAGCAGCATCAAATTCCCTGAAGAGGGCAGTAGGCTAAACAAAAGTTTGGGAATTACTTCCTTGAACCATGCAGATAGTGAAGTCACATATAGTTAACATTACATTCCTTCATCAGGTGCATACACATATTGTCGACATTGTTACCTTACATCAGGTGTACACGTATAGTGGACATTGTTACCTTACATCAGGTGTACACGTATAGTGGACATTGTTACCTTTCATCAGGTGTACACATATAGTGGGCATTGCTACCTTTCATCAGGTGTACACATATAGTGGGAATTGTTACCTTACATCAGGTGTACACATATAGTGGACACTCTTACCTTTCATCAGGTGTACACATATAGTGGGCATTGTTACCTTACATCAGGTGTACACATATAGTGGACACTCTTACCTTTCATCAGGTGTACACATAT